>PVKS010003504.1:0-102918 GCA_004027875.1 Aplodontia rufa
TCATTTGGAACAAGAAGAAACCCAAAATAGCCAAAACATTACTAAGCAAGAAAGATGAAACAGGTAGTTTTGCAATACCAGATCTAAAACTATATTATCAGGATGTATTAAATACAGCATGGCATCGGTATCAAAATAAGAATGAATATAATAGAAAACTCTGAGACAAAGCCCCAAATCTTTAAACATCTGATCTTTGACAATGGGGGTCAAAATATAACATGGAGGAGAGACAGTCTATTCAACAAATGGTGCTGGATAAACTGGACAACTACTGGTAGAAAATTGAATTAGATCCTTATCTCTCTCCATGCACAAAAATCAATTCTACATGGATCAATGAATTAGGAATTAAGCCAGCTATCATACATCTGCTAGAAGAAAAATTAGGACCCATACTCCAGCATATGGGTGTTGATAATGACTTCTTAAACAAGGATCCTAAAGTGAAAGAATACAATCTAAAATCAATGAGTGGGATGCCATTAAACTAAAAATTTTCTGTACAGCCAAGGAAATAGTCAAAACAGTCAAGAGACAACCTACAGAATGGGAGAGAATCATGGTCTGTGATCCCTCTGACAGGGGGCTAATATCCAAGATTTACATAGAACTTAAAAAACTCAATAAGAAAAATGACCCAATCAATAAATGGGCCAGAGAGCTAAACAGAAACTTCTCAACAGAGGACATTGAGCAAGACAATGAATACATGAGAAAGTGTTCTAAATCACTGGTAATCAGATAAATGCAAATTAAGACTATCTTAAAATTTCACCTCACTCCAGTCAGACTGGCAAAGTTGAAAAATACGAATAATATCAAATGCTGGAGGGGTTGTGGGGAGATAGGAACACTACCACACTGTTGGTGGAATTGCAGAGTGATTCAGCCGCTCTGGAAAGCAGTGTGGAGACTCCTCAAAAAGTTAGGGTTGGATCCACCACTGGATCCAGCTATCCATCTTCTGGGTGTTTTCCCAGAGGAGTTAGAATCAGCACATTACAGCGACACAGCAATATCCATGTTCACAGCAACTCAATTTACAATAGCCAAATTATGGAACCAACCCAGATGCCCCTCATTGGGTGAATGGATCCAAAAGCTTTGGTATATATATACTTGGAGTTCTACTCAGCTATTAGAAACAATGATATTGCATTGAAGGTAAATTGATGGCACTGGAAGAAGTCATGCTGAGCGAAGTTAACCAAACACAGAGAGTCAAGGGCCGAATGGTTTCCCTCATTTGTGGGGTCAGGACCTAAACCCAGGCTCAGGAGTAAAGTAGACAAATTCGTGTATTAGATCCATAGAATAAAAATGCAAATTGGTAATATTTCTGAAATACAGTTGCAAGATACTTCATAAGATATTTGAACAAACTATGCTGCATACCTGTACAAAAATGTTTAATCCCAGTGTTAAATATTTTGAAGACTAACAAGGGATGATAGGAAGGGAGGAGAAGGGGAAATGTTGGAATTAAGATAAAGCAAGGTACATTCCAAGCAGTTATAAATATCACTGTATATACTATAGCCATATATATAAAATATTCGGGTGTTTTAGGAACAATATAGGACCCAGAAGAAAGGCAAGGGATCAGGGGATGGGAGGAGAGTGGTAGAGGGATGCATGGGGGGGTGATATTGAACAAATTGTATTGCTGAATTGTGTGCATCTAGAAACATGTAAAAACTAATCTCAACATTACATAAAACTATAATGCATTAATAAAAATAAATTTTAAGAAATAAAAATAAAAAATGAAAAAATAAAAGAGAGGGACACTGAGAGAGAAAGACAGAATCAATTTTATTTAGTGTTTCATGTGGCTTTCATTGCTTGGACACTTGCTATGTATGTGGTGCTGGGGTTTGAACCAGCATACTTGCACGTGACAGGCAAGCACCATAACGGCTGAGCCGTAACTCCAGCCCTGGCATTGTTCATTCTTAAGTAAGAAGAAAATGTGGCTCTTTTTCTAAGTTTTAAAAAAAAAACTCTATAGTTTAATCCATAATGACTTTTTAAAAATTATTACCTAAATTTATATTCAAGGGAACATATTTCTGTAGCATCATTATTCAACTAACCTATAAATATTAGTTGCACATGCATTATGTGTCTAACACTGATCCAGCCTCTGGGGACACAGTGTTGAACACTAGAACAGAAGTACAGATAGTAAGCAAGCAAATACTGAATAAACTAGGAAGTTATGTGAGGATTGATTATACTATAGTGAAGGGATAAACTGATTAGATAATTAAAATTTTCTGAAGATTTGGTGTTCAAGCTGAACCCTATCAGAAAAGACGCTGTCGGGCAAATAGAAGAATAAGGCAATATCTTTCCACTTTTTAAAACCATTCTATTTAGTAAATTGATGCCATAAATAAGTGAGTCCCTAGGGGCTGGAAAGGTGGCTCAGCACTTAATGCACTTGCCTAGCATGCACGAGTACACGAGTTCAAACCCCAGCACCACGTACATAATGAAATCTCGGAGCAATGAAAGTCATATGAAAACTAAATAAAATTGATATTCTCTCTCTCTCTCTCTCTCTCTCACTGTCCTTCTCTTTTTTTAAATGAGTCCATGAGAGTCTATACATAATGTATCATAACACTAAGCCAAATGTTGATATGTTGATGCAATTACTCATTTAACATCTTTATTCTCCACCAGAAAACCAAGCTCTCTATTATCAAGGACTTTAGTTTTCTTTTTCTATTCTGTATCCCCACATCTGACTTTTGTAATGTGTTCATTAGATATTTGCATTAAGAATGGATTCATCAGAACTTAACAACCTTCATATAATCATACATAACTTAACAACAGGGACAGATGTTGAGAAGTACATCTTTAGGTGATGATTTCATTATTTTGTGAATATCATAGAGTGTATTTATACAAACCTACATGGGATACCTTGCTACACACCTAGACAATTGTATAGCTTGTTTCCCTAGGCTACAAACCTACATACAATGTCATTGTACTGAATAATATAGGTGATTACAAAAAATGGTAAAAATTTCAGTATGTAATCATATTAAATACTAGTATTTAAAATACTAGTTCAAAGGATTTTTCAGCTTTGTTATAATCTTATATTCAGTCCACATATATATGATCAAATGAAAGGCCAATACATGATGCATAACTGTATTTTCATCACCTATATCTCCAAAAGTATCATGTTAACTATATTTTAAGTTTGCCAAAGTTATTAGCTTTCTAGTGATAACTAGAAGTCATGATAGTGATAAATAGAAGTTCAGATATTATAATTTTTATTTTTAATGATTAAAATAAGGCTTTTATTCTCTCAGCCAATTTAAAGTTTCGTCTTATTCCACCAGCTCACATTTGACCCAGAGAGCAGAATGTGAGATGGTCTGCTTTACTCTCCTTTCTCCAAATCTCTTTTGCTCAGCTATATTTCCTAATTTGAAAGCAAGGAAGGAAGCTCTGCTATTTACTAGCAGTTTGACAAACTTTTTATCCTTCAATTTCCCTCTATGGACAACAAAGTTGTAGCACGAACTCATCTTGCTGGTTATTTCAGCTTTATCATTATTTGTGGATGTGGAAAGATCAGTGGGAAAGGAGTATGTGTCTTGTAACATCAAGGCTAATTACAGGTGATTCAATAGCACAAAAGATCCATGGCTCATTAACAATCACAAGACTACAAGCCATAGATTCCGTTTTTGATTTTCTTTCTCATCTTTTTGAAAAGTGTTTAATTCTCTTCTTGGGTACTTATATGACAGTAGCTTACTCTAAGAAGCTACTGATATAGTTATTGGACCTAATGAAGTATAACGGGGCTCCAGATTTCACTTGTGATGTGGATAATTGATTTTACGAAGTGTTTAAGCATATGAATGACAAATGTTTAGCAGGCATCCCTTGATACATTTTATGTATTTGAAGTACCTGGGATTTGAAAGCCTTGGTGGTGATTTGGCCTACTTATTTTTCCAGATGCCTAAGTTTTTGTCCTATCTTTCAGCCTAATACAACATCACTGATTTTTCCAAGACAATAGGCAAAAATGATTGATAGCATTTTACATTTATAGAAGAGGCACATAAGGTTCTTCACAATTTCTCTCATAATTAGTTGAGACTCCAGCAAGAACATATGTTTATGTGTCATTTACAATGGAAAAGTGTGAAAGGAAATGGATTCTTTTCCACTTGTAGTCAATAGTGAGAGAATAAAGCTCAATCTGGCCTATAATGTTGAGCAAAAGAAAATAAAAAAGTGAATCCTTTTCCAGTTCAATCTATTTTGAAACCTTTAATTCAGAATTAACTGATGTTTCAGGGAAGATTAATTACGTGGTGCTAACCATGTAATTATAGGTAAGTTTACCTAATTTTTAATTATTCAGTATTCTAAGCAAATGGAGCTCACCACATATGCTAATGACTTCTGAATCCACTGAAATTAATTCCTATATGAAAGGTAGAATCCTGTAAATCCTACCTACTTAGTATTTAACAAGTGTGTGTTTCTGAGACTAAAGAAGCCAAGTATGGTGCAAGCAGCAGGAGTTAAAAGTTAAACCTCTTTTTGAATGTTTGAGTCCTAATTTTACCACATTATTATGGTCTTTTCTCTCATTAATAAGAATAAAGTTGTATGTTACTAACATGGCGATCTACTAATTAAAAAACCAGCTGTACAACAAGGGCATAGACATTTCAAGTTTTATTTTTCCATTTCCAGAACACAACACACTGCTTTGTGTGTGACTATTCTATCCCCCCTGCATCATATTCATATTTTTCTCCAAGTACTTTATTCCACCTGTTCCTTCAACATCCATATTAAGAATCAGCAAAGTATGAAGAGTGGGTGAGATCTACCTTCATCCCTTCTCAGTTTTGCAATTTGCTTATGTATTGCTTGTGTTGCTTTCACACTATAACAACCGGGTCAATGAGTTGGGACCTAAACCACCTGGCCTACAGAGTCTCAAATATTTTTACTACCTGGCCCTTTCCTGAGAAAGTTTGCCAATCCTTTATGTTTACAAAGCCCCATATTTCCATGCTTCTTTTCCTGGTCAGTGATAGGCTTGTTTCAACATACCTTATGTTATAGACTGTGTTATGGTGAACACTGAGGATTGCAGATTGTGTTTGCTTTCTTCTTTTTCCCATCTGCTTAACATAATGCCTTACACTCAGATATTTTTATTTAGATTTAAAAATAAAATTTTAAATGTAATAATCTCAAATTAATGGATTCAATGCCATTCCAATTAGAATACTATAAATTATTATATTTTTATGGGGAAATGTACATATAGTATATATATATATATATATGTATATATAACCATTCACTTTTGAAAAAGTAGTTCAGAAAGTGTTTAGTTATCTTTGCATTGCTGTGATCAATGTATCTGACAACAACTTGGAGGAGGAAGATTTACTCAGCTCTCATGGTTTTAGATATCTCAGTCTATAGATGGTGAGTCCATTGCTGTGGATCCAAAAAGAGGAGAGCTATGGTGGCTGAAGGGTCCAGGGGAGGAAAGACACTCACCTCATCACCTCAGAGGGATGGACTGATGAGGCTACAATTCTCACAATCCAATAATACACCTCTGCGTATTCCTGCATTAACATAGGAGCTTTGGGCAGACACTCATATCCAAATCACAACAGGCAGGTAATGTATGTGCTCCAGTTTTGAAATTAGAAGGCAGAGGTCTGCTCATGATAGGAAGAGTCTAGCAGGTTTTAATATCAGTTCCTCCAATGGGCATCATGCCATATGTGACTTCTTCCAGGCTCGTTACACAGTTATATGTGTGTTGCTTGAATAGCACAAAAGATTATGTTTAGTTGGACTCAAATTTAATTCAGAGATTTTTTTTTCTGACTAGCATCTTCCCCAACCTTTGCTTTCTGTTTATTGAGCTTTAATCTCTCTGCATATGAAAGTGTCAATATTGCCACTCTTTCACATATTATCTCTTTTATTCTAAAATATATCATAGACTTATGTAAATTGTTCCTAATTGATAGCATTTTTTAGCATGAATTGTGTGTAATAAAATCTAGAATTGTAAATCTCAGATTATTTTTTTCTTCTGTAGAATGGCTTCTTCTGTTTTTCTCATTATATAGAAGAGTACCCTACTTGTTAATTAAAAATGCTAAAATATCATGTATGTAAAAGATAAAAGCATTCCTTGGTTCAATTACTGGCTGTATTGTGGTATATCTGTTAGGTAACCACCATGGTATGTTTCTGAGATGCTCCCCAAAATATTTCCATTGTCTCTGATTTAATCAGCTTGACTTCTTTAACTGGATGTTGCCAAGGTCAGAAATGATTCTGCAGACATCAAGATTTCCTTTTCACTTTAATTTTATCTCTAAGGGAATTGCGACTTTATGTAGGCAGTAAAGGCCATGCTTATCATTATGTTTTCTCTTTGAAGAATTTCTAAGCTAATTTCAAGCCTGTTCTTTGCCACGTATGGAAAAATAATGTCTCTAATTGTTATATTTTTACCCTCTGACTATCTGCAACAAGTTTACTTCATTACCCAGGATTGGCTCTACCTGAGGTATTATGTGTTTCTCCCCTATAAAAAAATGCTGCCCCCTCCCACCCAAGGTTATTAGAGCACCATGTTAATGTCATATTGTATCAGAGCCTTGGAACACAGATTCCACTGTAAATGAGTCATGGTTGTCAAAATTCACTTGACGTAGAATAGAGTTTCATAATCCAGATTATGTGCAATCTGAACAGAGAAATTGCACAGTTGCTGAGGTTCTGGATGGCCAACACTTTGGTGATCAGTGTTTAATTATTAGCACCTATTTATCATTCAGTATAGTTTCTTGGGTGCCATTTAGCCTATTCCCTAGAGCTAGGGACTATTTTCAGTAAAATATAGATAAATAACTTTATAATTAAAAACAAGAAACATGGCTATTATATCACTGATAATTGTAGTGTATGTATATTTATTTACTAACTTACTTATTTTGGCTTCTGATCATCCATTCCCATTTTCTTCAGTAAATGTGCCTTCCAGTCCAGTTTGAAGAATTATCCCTCCATCATTCTGCTCTTTTGTTTTTCATTTAGTTTTTTTTTTTTGACTGTCAATCAACATATCCTACCCTCTTTGACCTCCTACTGGAGAAGAGATCATGTGGCCAAAATCAGTTCAATTATTTTCTCTTTCTCTCAAGTTTGAAAATTAAAATTTAGGTATGCATGTTTTTGTTTAAACATCTCAGAACTAGCATGTCAAGAGACAGATGTTTATCTCTTGCATCCAGATTACCAGTTCTACATGAAAGTAGTATGTTTCTCTCCTGCTTCAACTACGAGCTACATGATAGTGTTTCAGTGAGCTTCCTCTTTTGACCTACTGAACCACACAGTATGTTTCTTCTCCTGAGAACAATGCACTTCATTCACTTGCTCTTAAATTTGGCTGCACATTGGAACTACCTGAGGAGTTTAAAAATCCCTATAGCTCAGGATGCATACCAGATGAATTATATCAGATTCTCTGAAGGCATGGACTCATACATTAATACTTTTTCATAATACCTAGATCTTCTCTACCTATAGCAGTGTGTGAGAACCAATGGAGAAATTATACAAAGAGCTACCCTTTGGAGGATTGTTGCTAGGTGCCAACCATGTAACTGCATCATTGTTTTGAAAGGAACTCAGGAGGAAGATGTTATTGTTCTCCTTTTATGATGGGAATATGGGATCATACAAATGATAAATAAATTGTCCAGGGTCATAGACCATAATGGATGAAAGTGTAATTTATACCCTACGTTGTGGTTTGGATGAAAGGTGTCCCCGGAAAGCTCATGTGAGACAATGCAGAAAGGCTCAGAGGTAAAATGATTGAGTTATGAAAGCCTCAACTCCATCACTAAGTTATTCCCCTGGTACATATTAACTGGCAACTGAAGGCAGGTACAGTGTGACTGGAGGAGGTGGGTCACTGGGGGCGTGACTTTGGGGTGTATATTTTGAATCTGGCTAATGGAGTCTCACTGCTCCCTGGAGCCCTGCCTTCTGCTATGATGTTCTGCCTTTTTTAAATCCCTGAGCAATGGAGCCAACCTTCTATGGACTAACACCTCTGAAACCAGGAGCCCCCTAATAAGCTTTTCCTCCTAAAGTTATTTCTGTCAGGTCTTTTTGTCACACCAGCAAATCCTCGACTAAAATACCCTTATTTCATTTACATCATTTTTTATACCTTTAACCAAAAAATTTTTGAGAAAATGGGATTTAATAAATTTAAGCAAAATTTAAAGTCAGTGGTTTCTAGTATTTTAATAGCAAAAATTTTTGTGACAAGTTAATTTCCACTGATAAAATTAGAGTTGAAGCAGAGGACAAAGATCTGCGGAGATGTGATCAACAGGAGCATTTGCCTGGCATGCACAAGGACCCTAGTTCAATCCCCAACACCACATACACAACTAAGTCGAAGAAAAAAATGAAAAACTAAAAAATGAACTCTTTCACGCTCTCTTTAAAAATAATTTTGCACTGTGTATTCTTGCCTCTTCCCAATATATGTGCTAGACCATGGGGACCACATAAAAACTCCACTTTCAATGGAAGGGGAAAGAATCAAAATTTAGTTACATATTTCTTATTTGATGAGAAAGTGCATATGAGTTTGCACAGAGAGAGAGAGAGAGAGAGAGAGAGAGAGGAATCCTATGGTTTCCAAATTCTAAAATAAATTGTCTGAAGTCAATGTATGTATCATTGGGCTACACATTAGGTATTGTAATGGACTGGTGTAGGGATTATTCCTTAGGTTTCTCCTCTGTGATGACATTATGGTATAGTGGAGGTGATTCTGGGGTGAACATTACCACATTCTAATGTTAAATCAGAGAGACCCTAAACATTCAGCTCTGTTGAACTCTTCTAAACCCAAGGGCTCTACAGGATGCTAAATATGATGCTCAGTAATTCAATTTTACTTCTATATTCTGAAAAATAAACAAATGACTCAAGGAGGCATTCTGAAAAACTCTTGAGTTGGCTCTAGGCTCAGCTCCTTTCTCTCCCTTATTCTGCTCTACAAATTCTAATTATTTTGGTCATCCCCAATTCCTATTTATCTTCTGGATTCGGCAGACTACTGAGCTATGTTTGGAATTTTATTTCACATGTAGCCTAAAGAAGTGATCAGGAAATAAGCTATGTAATCACAGGACTCAGAAGGTTTGTTTCTTCTTCCATAAAACAGACTTGTGTTATTGTTGTGCAATGTCTGAAAACAGGTACTATATATATTTGGTCTATTTTAATAGATGATTCTTTAATATTAATTTTGTTTTGGTGGAATTGTTGCTCCCATATCAGTCAATTCTTCATGGACATAACCAGAAGTTTCTATATATTTAATTTTTTTTAAATTTTGGATTAAAACCAAAAAATGCACTAAGATTAACACATTTACTTACTTCATTTCTTTTTTTTTTTAAAGAAAGAGGGACAGTGAAAGAGAGAAAAAAGAGAAAGAATCAACTTTATTTAATTTTTCATGTGGCTTTCATTGCTCCAAATCTTCATTGTGTATGTAATGCTAAGGTTCAAACTCGCCTCCTTGCACATGCCAGGCAACTGCTGTTACCACTGAGCCACCACTCCAGCCACACTTCATTTCTCTTATAATTCTAAGTTAGATAATTTTAGTTGTGACATTTTATTAAAGTACAGTATGTTGTGAAATCTTGTTGGAATCTTATAAATTAATACCTATGCCATAAACACAGTCAAGAGATGAATTTAGGGTAGGGGGGAGGGTATATGAAGAACTCATAGGAGTCTGGAGATTGGGAAGTTGGGGGAACCATCCCAGAAGCCGATGTCATTCCCCCACGAACTACCCATTTAATGCATGAGTTCTTCTGGGGGAAACTGCAATAGGTAAAATCCAAGGTGGTTATCCATGATCTGGTTTTTCCCCTCGATAACAATATTTATATCCATTGATTGCTAATGTTTTGATAATGTTTCCCCCTCAACTGTATTTCTATATTCTTCTAATAAAAAAAGAGATGAATTTAATTAAATGATTATAGAGGAATGCCAGGATATGTTAAGGTAAGTTCAATAAATGATGCTAGTAAAATCAAGGAATTAATATGCCAAAGATTGAAATTTGACTCCTAGGTCTCTCATTCCACACAAAAACTCAAAATGAATCAAAGACCAAAATGTAGGATATGAAACTACTAGAAGAAAGCATAGAAGAAACATTTTAAGACATAAGTATAGGTAATTATTCTTTTGAATATGATCCAAAAAGCACAGGAAATGAAAACAAAAATAGACAACAGAAAAAATGGGAGGGAATATATCAAACTAAGAGTTTCTACACAGCAAAGTGACAACAGTTTATAATTAGCCATTATATATTTTATGTATAGCTAGAAGGGGAGCGTGAGACTCCAAGCATAAAGTAATGATAAGGAGATGAGAACATACATTTTTCTAATTTAATCAGTATATGTTATACACATGTATTAAGAAATCTCACAAATATGTACAATTATTGTGCATTAATAAGTTTTTTTTTAATCTTTAAAGAAACAGAAATGTTCACTAACCAAATTCAATCATTTCACACTGTTTTTTAATACTACATTCTATTACTTAAATTTGTAGAACTTTAAAATATAGTGTTCTCAACCAAAATCAATGGCACAAATTGAAAAAATGCTATTACAACATTGTTCAAAACTTTCTCATGGCATCCTTGGCTATGGCTTCTTCATCACTCTCTGATGCATCTTCTAATTTCTACATCTCAGTACTTCTGTTCTAGCCATGTCCACACCCCCACCCACAGGAGGAGATTCATTATGGCACCTGACTCACATGATTATGATGGCTGAGAACTGATCTTCTGTCTGCAAACCTGAGATCCAGGAAAGACAATGGTATAACTATAGGCATCTGGGTCTAAATGCTGAAGACAAGGGGGAGTATGAGAAGTGGACAAAGGTGGTGTAAGTCCAGATACACTCAAGCTCTGAGATCTGATACCAAAGAACAGGTGAAGATAGCTGTCTCAGTTTAAATAGACACAAAATCACTCCTCTTAATACTTTTAATTCTATTTAGGCCCTCCGAATTCTGTGTTAGTCCCTTTATGCTACATAACAAAATACCATAAACAGGTGTCTTATAAACAACAAAAATTTATTTAACAATAATGGAGGCTGAGAAGTTCAAGATGAAGGTACCAGTAAATTCAAAATCTGATAAGGACCCACCTCTTGATTCACAGGAGCCTGCATCTACTGTTACCTCTCAGGGAAGAAGAGGCAAAAGGGTCCTTCTCTTCTTTTCTTTTGTTAGAGCAATAATTCCTTCCCATGAAGGTTCTGTTTTCATAATCTGACCACTCACCAAAGGCCCATCCATCACTTTGGTGTTAGGGCTTAATCACATGAATTTCATGGATATTTAAGCCTCCAGCCCTTAGAAGTCCTATTATAAGTATTTTACAAACCTGTTTACTTCATTTAACATATATTGCATTTAAACTTTAATTGAATACAATGCCAACCAGGACATTGAAAGATATAAACAAAAAACTTGAATAAGAAAGTAATCCTTGTTAAAACTTGAGCTGTACTCTTCTTGCAGACACTGACTTTAAACATTCTGTAATGCTTGGTGTCTAAAAAAGAATTCAACAGGTTCAGTTAATGTTAGCATTTGCATCTAGACTTTAATTTGTGAATGAGTTTTTGTACTGATTATTACTTATACTAGTTTTCAATTACTACAGTGATAAAATATTACAGTCTTAGGGATTTCACCACCTTTTGTCTTTTTCCATGTTGGAGGTCAGAAGTCCATGATGATGTCGACAGGCTGGTTCCTTTGCCAGGGGAACCCATGTGCTCGCCTAGTTCAGCTCATCAAGGCTACCTGCATTCTTTGGCTCATGACTGCTTTCCCCACCTTCAAATTACATGGTCTTCACTACTTTTTCCATCACCACATTGCCATCTCTAATTTCTCCTGCATGAGACTGATTGTGATTATATTGGACCCACCTGGCTAATCAAAGAGCACTGTTTTTTTTAATCATGTCTGCAAAATCCATTTTGCCATATAAGGTAACATTCAGATTCCAGAAATAAGGATTTGATGTGATGTCATTGAGTTTACCAAATAACAGCTTCAGATAATCTGAACTCTAAAATGTTATTTTGCCTCCTAAACACTTACTAATGCTAATATGAAGGAAACCATCCTAATTGCTATTGTCGAAAACAAAGACTGAGACATCATCCAGAGTTTTAAAACTTTTTTAATTTACTAGACAAGGTAGATACAGAGCCAAATGTAAATAAATTCAGATAGAATTCAGAAAGATTATCTCATTTTTACTATTTACTATAGATGCAGAAGTATGTACTCATACGTTGAATATTTTCACACTTCAATTGGTCAAGCAAGTCAGTATTTAAAGTGGTAATTTCACAGAAGGACTATGTTCAAAGTCTGGCTCAAGTGGTATTTAAAAGGTCATGACTGATATCACTTTTTAATGATGCTTCAGTGTTTTCTGAATTTGTAAAAGCATCTTCTGTGATGTTATTATCTGAAGCAATAAAAGTTTTATATCTCTTAAAGATAGCATCTAAAGTAGTAGTTTCTAAACATTGATTTTTTGGTCTCAAGTTCACAATGATTTCACTTATCTGAGGTGGATGAGGAGAAAATATGAAAATATAAGAGTTACTCATAAAGCTAAATGAATTGCTTTAAGACTGTCCTTTCTGTCCTTACTGTCCTTTTTCAGAACACAGTAGGAAAGATAATGATGTATACATATTTTTTCACATTAGCAAATGTACATGGATAGCAAATTAATGCAAACACGCATGCAGGCTTATACAATAGATAATCTAAACACTAATGATCCAAAGCTTGAATTGAATCATTCTTTTAAAAATCAGTATTAGTAATATCATCTCTAAATGTTTAATGCCTTAAAAAATGCATTAATACACAAGTGTCCCAAAACATTAAGCCCATGCTGAGAAACTGAAGCACACATTTTTAAATGACTTAGGATGATTCAAATTAATATATTTGCTTATGTTTAAATCTGCCATCTTACACTTGCCCTATATTCTTAACTGCTTTTCACATGAGTCCACTGATCGGCTTTCAGTAAGTGAACGATGAGTTTTCCCTGATTCTCTGCAGTCACCTCAAGTTTTCATATTCACCATTTGCATTCTTTAGAGGAACTTGGGAAGACCCACATTTCAGTTAGTGCACAACAATGAATGGATATGGAAATAGCCTTCACTTGAGTTGTAGTTGTTTCTCCTATAATTCCTGTTTCAGTAGGAGAAGATAGAAGAGGGATATCCTTCAGTATTCTCCATGCTACTTACTGTTGGCTTTCATTCAATATTTCTTCTCCTAACCTAAACCTTCCAGCTTTGGATCCCATGGCTTCAAAGAAGAAAACAGTCTTCTATTTTGAGTGTTTTAGGAAGTGAATAAAGATAAGGACTTGGATAGGATGTGGCAATGGATCAGTGGTTTAGCCTCATAGATGGCACCAGTAACAAATGTGCTACACAACAAATTTAGAATGGGATAATTGGTAATGAAAACAAGGATTGCATATAACTCTTTCAATATACTTATTAGAAATACATGTGGACAAATAAGAAGGATGTGAGAAGATAATAAAGCAAAGGGTCAACATTATTTTGAATGTTGTAATAGAGAAATAATTCCTCACTGTGAAATCTTTTATACATAATATATCAATATTCTACTCTATGAAGTAACTGGACAATCAAGGTTAGTACTTAATCAAATTGAACATATGAACTATACAAAGTGCTACAAATTTATTCCATTATTCTTTGGAAATATATTGCAGTAATAACATTCAGGACATAATCTATAAAGGTTAAAAATACAGGTGGAAGCATTTGTACAGTGTTTGTGAATGTAAATTAGCACAGTCATTATGACATATTATCATTATGGAAAACAGTATCAAGGGTTCTTAGAAATGTAGAAGTAGAACTACAACTTTGACAATATTCACCCATCCATCAGCATGGGAGGTCTTTCCATCTTCTAAGGTGTTCTTCAATTCCTTTCTTCAGTGTTTTATAATTATCATTATAGAGATATTTTACCTCATTAGTTAGATTTATTCCTAAATATTTTTGAAGTTATTGTGAATGGAGTTGTTACTTTGATTTCTTTCTTGATAGATTCATATTGGGATATATAAGCAAAATTGATTTTTGTATGTCAATCTTGTAAGAGACATTTCTCAAAAAAAAACAAAAAAGAAATACTGATATATGAAAGAATTTTCAACCATCCTTAGCAATCAGCTAAATACAAAACAAAACTACACTTAGATTTCAGTTAATCCCACTTAAAACGGAAATAAAGTATACAAATTACAATAACTGCTGGCAAAGTTGTGGAGGAAAATTACA
This sequence comes from Aplodontia rufa, assembly GCA_004027875.1. Classification (NCBI taxonomy): domain Eukaryota; kingdom Metazoa; phylum Chordata; class Mammalia; order Rodentia; family Aplodontiidae; genus Aplodontia; species Aplodontia rufa. Next base: position 14,559 of record PVKS010003504.1, read on the forward strand.
CTTATACATTGTTAGTGGGACCAAAAATTGTACAACCACTTTAGAAAGCAGTATGAAGATTCTTACAAAGACTAGGAATGAAACTACCACAATGCCCAGCTATACCACAGTTTATCCAAACGATCTAAAATTATCACAAAATAGTAATCTATGCTATCAGTATATATAGCAGCATAATCCATAATAACCAAGTTATGGAACCAACATACATTACATCAATAGACAAGTGAATTTAAAAATATATAACATATAAAAACAATGGAGTTTTACTCAGTCATAAAGAATGAAATTATGTCATTTGTAGGTAAATGTACGGAAATGGAGAACAAAAATCAAGCCAAGTGAAACAAACCAGACTAAATAAGCCACAGGTCAAATGTTTTCTTTCATATGCAGAAGTCAAATAGGAAGAAAGGAATAAAAAGAGGGTATTTCATATTTTTAAAAAGTGGCAGGAAAAGGCGAAGAACTTAGGAATAAAGTGACCAAATTATACTAGATGCATGTATGAATATACCACGATGAATTCCAATTTTATATATCACTATAATGTGTCAGTTAAAAATAACTAATTTTCTTTAAAAAGTAGAATTATCACATGATCCATCAATACTACTTCTTAGTATAGATCCAAAGGGGAAAAATAAATCAGTATTTCAAGCATTCATCTGTAAACTTCCATATTCTTTGCAGCTTTACTCAAAATAGTCAAGATATGAAACAATCTAAATGCCCATCAATGTTTGAATGAATAAAGAAGATGTGCTTTATAAAGACATGGACATTGAAACACTATTCAGTCTTGATAAAGAAGTAAATCTTGGCATTTGTGACAGCATGGAGGATCCTACAGGACATTATGCTAAATGTAACAAGCTGCATATCGAAAGAGAAATTTTATATGATCTCACTGGTATGTAGAATCTAAATAGACCAGAATTCATTTACAGATTAAAAGATAAGTACCTGAGATGGGGTTTGGGAGAAATGGGGAACTTGCAGCTATGAGTAATTTGAGGAAACCTAATGGGTCATAATGATACATAATGTTCAAAAGAAAGTAGATTTTGAGTTTGTTCACCACAGAGTGATGGAGGAATGTAATAAACAGACTATTATTTGGTAATTTGGGGAATATAATGAATAACATTATGGCAAAGAACAATTTATCCAAATAAAAAATTAGCTTAATATTTGAAAATCTCTCTGCAAAATTTATCAGATGAATGGAAAAGAATCACACATAAATCTTAGCAGATATGGAAAATATTGTGTGAATTCAATATCCATTTTCAATTAAAATTCTCAAAGAAAATAGAAATAAGGGGGCTGGGTGTAGTGGCACACACCTGTAATATAGTCTGACGGGAGGCTGAGGCAGGAGCAATACAAGTTCAAAGCCAACCTCAGGAATTTAATGAAGCTCTGAGCAATTTAACAAGATTCTGTCTTAAAATAAAAAATAGGTTCAATCCCTGGTACCAAAACAAAAACAAAAAATTGAAAGCAAAAGAAAGAAAGAAAGAAGAAGGAAGGAAGGAAGGAAAGAAAGAAAATAGATATAAGGGTGATGAGTTAGAACATTTTATGCCTTTAAAACAGAATACTACAGAACAAATAATTCATAATGACCAGAGTTTGTCTCAGGGTTCTGAATATAGAGAAGTCTGAGATCCATGGGTCACATCTTGTAAGGGTCTTCTTTCTGTGTCAGAACATGGGAAAAACAGAACAAAAGACTGAATTTGAACTCACAGCATCAAACCCTTCTGTAATTGGCATTAATGAGTATAAAGTACTCATGACCTAAATGCCTCCTGCTAGGTCCCAGAACCAAACAGTGTTGCACCAGAGTCTAAATTTGCAACACATGCTTTGGGGGGACACATTCAAGCATTAGCAGGGAATAGCCTTAATCTTAGGACAGAAATATATTAAAATCTACAGATACAGGTGGAGATGTAGCTCGGGGTTAGAGTTCTTGTCCATCATGTTTAATGCCCTGGGTATAATCCCAGCACCAAAAAAAAAAAAAAAAAAAACCCAAAAAATCAAACAAACAAACAAACAAAAAAAAAACCAGATGATTTCGTACTTCATGGTGAAAATCTGAAAACTTGTGTTATAATGTCCACAATTTCATGCTCATAACTTTTAGAAAACATTGTGCTAAAAGTTTTGGTAATTGTAACATCAAAGAATTTGAAAACAAAGAGCCTAATGAATGGAAAGAACACAGTAAAAAAGACATTTCTTTAATATGTCATAATTGTCTACACAGAAAACTGCTATGAAACTATAATAACAGTAAAATGAAAGAAGATACGTAGCAATTTTGCAGAAGTACAAGGTCAATAAGCAAAAATTATTTTATTTTCGTTTTAGTAACTACACAATTAAAACATGAGATGTTAAGGTATCACATTTTAATAACAAAAGATTAATGCAAGAAAAAAATTAATAGAATACATAATAACTTCCTGCCTAAACTACAAAACACTTCTAAAAGAAACCAAGTAAATACTTAAATGGAGGCATTTGCTCTTTTCATGGACTGAGAAATTAATTCAAGATATTCATTTTCTCAAATTTGGTATATGAAAGCAGCATCATTGCAGGGAAATTTCCCAGGAAACGTTTTAAAGTTTAAAAACTAATGCTAAAATTTATATGAAAATGATAAACATCTAGAAGAGTGGGAGACTAGAACATATATAATGAATTTCAACATGCACTTGCCACAAAATTAATGCAATCAAGGCATGTGATATAGGAAATATTCTGAATAAGTAAATAACTGGAACAGAAGGAAAAGAAAAGAAAAATGTGGCTACACATACACAGATGGTTCTTTAATTATGATGGGGTTAAAACTTGATAAACTCATTGTAAACTAAAAATGTCTTAAGTTGAAAATGCATTTAATATACTTAAATTATCAAACATCATAGCCTAATGTTACAGTACAGTTAGAGTATCAGTTGTTCATCCTCATGATCAAGTGGCTAACTGGGAATTGTGGCCGGGAATTGTCAGCATGGTATCATATCCCAGTAGACCAAGTAGAGGTCAAATTTCAGAATTCAAAATATGGCTTTTATTGAACACACACCAATGTTGAATCATAAATAAGTCAAAAAATCAAAACCAGGGAGTATCTATATCTATATTTTTATATTTTTGCTTCTTTTTTAGATGAACAGGAAATTAGAATATACCATGATAATTCAGGCCTCAGTAGTTCCACTTCCCCTTGTTCTTTTTAGATATACAGGAAAAGAGAATGTACAATGACATAATTATAAAAGCATGGGTAATAATCTGTTCTAATACAGGTCAAAGTATTTCCCCTTCCCTCCTTTCCTCCCACTCCCTATTCTTTCTAGCTATACGTGACAATATAATGATCATTGAAATAATTATAAAAGTATTTTAATTCCATTCCTGGTATTCCCCTCCCATTCTCTTTCCTGTACTCTACTGATCTATTATTTACTAATAATTTTTTGTTTTTTGTTTTTTTAGTGACTTGTTGATTCAATTCATCCCTCCTTCCTCTCTTTCCTTCCCTTTTAACTATATAAAAAAATCATGTCAAACTATCATAAGCAGGGAGTATCTGTATTTTTAACTGGTTTTCAGCAAAGCACCATGTTAATTCAGTTGGGGGGAAAAACATCTTTTGAACAAGTAGAGCTAGAACAGCTGAATATGAGAATTTGGGGAGAAAAAATTAAGTTAATCCCTTTGCACTTTATACATAGAATTTAACTGGAGAGGAATCATAGACCTGAATGTAAAACATAGAACTACAGCAAGTCTGAAACAAATAAAGGCGAATGCGTTGGAACTTTGGATTAGGCAAATCTTGTTCAGTAGCACATGAAAAGCATTAATAATAAGAGAAAAAATGGTAACCTAGATTTCAACAAAGTTGAATTTTTTTTCATCAAAAAGTGCTTAACAAGATCACTAAGAAATCCACAGACTGGGAAAGATATGTATATTTCGAATTTTAGAAAAGAAAGCTCCTAAAACCCAACAATAGAAAGACAAAACATTAAAATGGAGGGAAGAGGGCAGTGGACTGGGTCTAATTTCATCAGAAAAGAGAATATATGATTATCAGAAAAATATTTTAATCCTCAGTTCGATAAGGTTTCACACCCATAAATATGAATATAAAATTTTAAAAATAATGAAAGTTTTAAATATTGGCAGAACATACAGCAAACAGGGCTCCTATATATCATCAGTGGGTGTTTAAATGTTATAATCACTTTAAGGAACTGTGATAAGACAATTCCACTCCTAGGTGTATATCAAAGAGAACTGAGGACATATTCACAAAGACATATCGAAGGGTATTCAGCGACTTTATTCATAGCAACTAAATCTGAAAACACCCAAATTCCCATCAACTAAGAGTCAATAAATAAGTTGTTCTGTATCTATACTACTTAACATAAAAACAAAACATTGATGAATGTATAAATAAATTACATAACACTTAAACATTCCAGTTATATTGAGTGAAAGAAACCTGTCACAAAAATTAGCCCCTTTATAATTTTATTAAAATGAAGTACTAAAACAGGATGAAATTATCCCTGATCATAGAAAGGGAATCCAGAAGAGGATATGGAAACACTGTCAAGGACCGGATATTTTTATACATGTCACCTTCATGTAGTTCACAGAAGTGTGAGCAGCTGCCGTGACTAAGTGAACTCCTCGCTTAAGATTTTTACAGTTTGTTTATATAAATTGCACATTGATAAAAAGAAAAATTACCTAGGAAGCATCTGTTAGCAGGACCATATACAATACCCAAATGTTTAACTTCCTTGAAACTTTCTGTGATTAAGTGCACTCAATAGCACACCAGTATTCTACATTCATTGTGCTAAGAATAATTTAAAATAGGAAGATTTTTTCAACTGATTTTAGAACTCCTCTAAAATTCCCTCAGGGTCAAAAATCTTTGATGTTCCATTTTTCTGATGCTTTAAAATATATTCTTGTGGTAGGGGAGAATTAAATAGAAGATCTCTAATCCTACATAAGATTTTATATGACTTTTGTGTTCACTATGCTTCAATTTCACTTTGATTTGATAGTTTTTGGTTTTAATTCAGGAATACAATGACAATAATACTCGTGATAGAATAAATTTAAGCCTAAACATTGTTTATCTTCTCTGATGGGAGTATTTGCAGATATCCAAATCTGATATTGTTTCACTGAAAGAATCTGCCTTTCATGTTTTCTCTTCTAGATAGCTTCAAAAATGCTTAATATTTTATGAAGTATCCTAGGCATGAATAAATGTGTTAAAATATATTGAAATTAAATATGAAATTTATTGAAAATGCTGTGCTTCTTCACATAACAGCACGAGTGTAAAATATATAAATATAAGAATTTAGCATTGGTAAAAAAATGATGATAGGTTGAGTAGCACTTTTAATAAGTCAACAATGAAAACATTGCTTTTGTTGCCTAGAAAACTGATCTGTAAATTAAGAACACAGTTGTGCTTATGAATAATTCAGTTCTGTGAATTCTAATTATTATTTACAGATTTCCACCCATTTTAAAATGTTCTCCCTAAAACTTTGTAATTTCCATCAAAACCTCAAACCCTGATCATAGGAGCAGATTTCTGCAGTTTTCTGAGTAAAGGAAGTGTGTTTGAGAAAGAAGCCAGATGCAGAAGACCGCATAATGTATGGTTCTATTTATGTGGAATATCTGGTAACGGTAAATCCATAGGATCAAAACCTACATTACCAATTGTCTAGGGCTGGCAGGAAAGAAGGCATAAAATTAACCATAAATCATGTTATTAGGGAAATGAAAATATTCTAAAACTGGGTTATGATGCTGCTTGTTAGCTTAGTAAATTTACAAAAAATAGTTAAATTCTGCTCATCAAATTATAAATTTTATAGAATGTCAATTATACCTTAGTTATACAAAAAAATGTAAGGTGTGTTTGAGTAGTTGATAAGGAAACATTTATCTAGAATAGGCCTAGTTTTCATACATACAGATGATGACAGAAGAGAAAAAATTTATGAAAACCAAACAATACTTTTGAGGGACACAAATACGTTACAAAGTGATTGACATATTTTAACAATGAAGTTAAAGTGGACAAGTGGAAACTTGCAGAAAGTTAATATGAAATGCAAAATTTGTATGCTAAAAGCAAGAGTGAAAATCAAAAAGCACTCCAAATTTAACTGTTAAGATGTTACACACACCACACACACATACACACACACACATACGTATTCATCAATGATTCTTCCGTATGTATTTTTCTCATGTTGGAATTATTGTGTTTTTTCACTTGAGAACATCGAGATAGTGTACAACACCTGCTTTCACCTATCTAGAGATAGGATTTCTAATAAATTATTAAAATAGAGTTACTTTGATTAATTGGGGTTTCTCAGTCTCAATAGCATTTGGAGGTACTTTGTCCTAAATTATTTTTTGGCACAAGCCTGGCTTGTGGAGTGAAGGATGTTAGCAGCATCTGTAGCCTCTCTCCAGTAAGTGGTTACAGTAATTAGAGGAATATAACCAGAAAGAAAATCTTAATATATAAATATATATATATATATATATATATATATATATATATATATATATATGTATACCTGGTGTATATATATTTTCATAGATGTAATACACAACACTTATGCATGGTGCTTATGATTTGAGGTGAGGAGAGGTATTAAAGGAGATAAAAGAAAGCTTGATTATATCAGTTAGTTTACAAGGGGAAAAAAAGAAGATACCTAAAAGAAATAGAACATAGTTGTTTATAGTCTGGGTAGGACATTTGTTCTGGTTCAATTATTTTCATAATTTTCCATATATTTGGAATGAAACACATTGCATATATGATATATTGCATATTATATGTTATGTATTATATGTAAAAATGACAAATGACAGACGAATAAGCTAAAGCTCATACTTACAGGGCCCTGAGAGTTTTAGAGTTCATTTCTGTCGATCTTTGCTTACAGACTCTTTAAAAGATGCAGTTACAAAACAAAACTGTATTCCTAGAATCCATAAGATTTCTATACATGAATATGTTTCTATTTCATTTATTTTACAAAATGACTTAGTTTCTAAATAATAGTAATTGTTCACAACAAAATTTTAATAAAGGGAAGTTTAAAAATGCATGGTTAAGATACAATCTTTAAAAATTGAAAATTGATCAAATTATGCTGTGCACATATATGAGCATGCCACATTGAATTAGACTTTTTTGTATAGCTATAAAGCACGAATAGAAAAATAATTAAAAAGAAGGAAGACCAGTGGAGTAGAGGAAAGGGGGAGGAAGAGCGGGGGAGAAAGAAGTAGTACTTGGAACTGAAATGGAACAAATTATATTGGGTGCATGTATGATCATGCCAAAATGGACCCCACTGTTATGTATAACTATAATACAATAATAAAAGTATGAAACAATAAAATGAAAGTTTACAAATGAATGCTTAAGGTGTAACCCATTTAAAAATTTGGAAACCCCTTTTATTTGTTCTTACTGTTGAGATAAATTATATGATTGTCAAGGTTCAAGAGAAGAATTGTCTATAATTGCTTGTGAGGCACAGAAATTTTGCAAAATGTTATGAAGACCTTTCTGAATATTATTACATAACTTGATGTTTAGGTTTTGACAAAAATTTAGTACCAAATCATATCCCCTCAAATAATATCAATTCCATATGATAAAATAGTCCTATTATGAATTATTCCTGGGGGACTGGAGTGTTGGCTCAGCATTACTTGCTTGGCATGCATGAGGATGTGGGTTCAAACCCCAGCAACTCGTATCCAATGAAGGGTTAGAGCAATGAAAACCACATGAAAAACTAAATGAAATTGATTTCCTCTTTCTCTCACTGTCCCTCTCTCTTTTGGAAAAAAAAAAAAAGAATTATTCCTTCCTCCAGAAGACCACACAATAGAGTTTGTTAGAATTGAGATCAAAGGATTCCAGATTCTCCCTTTTAAATTTTTCAGATGTGGAGAATGATACTCAGAAATTTCAAGACATTTCCTTCTGAAAGGTCACACGATGGCTTAGTAGCATAACTGGGTCTAAAACTTGTATCTGCATCATTTTGTTCTTTCCTCACTGCCAAAGCAAATCCCTGGCATATTATCTTTATTTTATAAGAGAGAGCATTTTGCAGCACAACATAATAGCTTACTCGATAACTACTTGCCTTATGTTCATTTCAGAATGCATTAAGAATATTAATGTCATTATTAGTAGGAAAACCTTTTATTGCAGCTTAAGCTTTCATTTTCCCCCTTACACTAATTACATAATCCCAGTTCTTAAGGTGGGGGAAAACCAGGTTTTGTCAGCATCTTGTGACCAGTGCAAACTCCATGACCAACTTTATGACAGCCTGAAGGACAAAAGGCTGGGTCATCTTACATCAGTCAGTTCTCTGCAACTCCAGGATGTCAATCACTGGAAAGGATCAGCTAACCTATCTATCTCCAGACAAACACTCTGGCTGATTTAATGTCCACAGCATCTATTGTCTACAAAGGAAAAGTGAGGGAGGAGAGATTCCATTTGTGTACTTCCATTCTAAGGCATTCAAAACACACAATGGAATAAATACACTGCTTATTCTTGGGCCTGATGTTATTTCTGTTTGCTTTTATCTGATGTTTCATTAAGCTCAATGACTCTAACTTTCTTCATTATCTATTCCTTTGATGCTCAGAATTCTGAGGTTTTTACAAAGGGCTACCTTGATGAGACTTGCAAAGAACAGGAAAGGTAAGTGTTCTGATACAGTAACATAAAATATTATTTCAGCATATGAAGAATTAACTGCTTCCTTAAATTCTTCCCTTAAGAGACTTGTGTACATTCCCATTGTTACTAAAAGGGACTGTGACTAATTCTCATTTCTGTATAGACTTACTGTGTCAAGAGGGAAAAAAAAGCACTGGATTTGGAACATGATTTTCTTGGGATTATATCCTATATTGAGTTTATTTATGTCTCTAGGTTTAAGTTTGTCATTAAAATAAAGATTAAAATATCAATTATATCAGGATTATGCTGCTTCTAGAGACAGAAACTGAAAAAGTAGGAAAGACTTAAGCAAGACTGAAGTTTATATTCTCTCTCAAATAAAACTATGAGCAAACCAGTGAGGGTTTATTTAGTGGTTAATGTATCAAGGAACTAAAATTCTTCTGTCTTCTTGTTTCTTCATTTGAAACTTCTACTTTATAGTTACAAAAAGAAGCATTTTAATGTAGTGGTATGAAGGAAGGAAAAAATAAAAATAAAGTGGCAAAGATCATATATATTCCAAAGCCAGGATTAGTTATGTGGCTGCAAAGGAGATTGGAAAATATGGTGTCCATTGTGGATAGAGTAATACCCAGTAAAAACTCAGGAATCTATCACCTTAGTAGGGGGAAATGTATTGGGAGACAATCTCTACCACACTCTCAGGAAATGAGGCTAGCTTTCACAAACATGTGGACTAATTCACAGGCCCTGTTGCCTTTAGATATTACCATTAGACTATATGCTCCCCAGTGGGATGTGAGTAAAGTCAGTGACCACCATTCCTAGGCCCAGGTCTTAAAGATTATTATTATTCTCCCTAAAGTATCTCTGAGGTTTACATCTTTCTTTTGAAACCATCAAAATCCAGATTTTTAGGTTTCTACTTTTCTGTACAAGTGAGAACCTAACTTAGAAACCAAAGAGGCAAAGAGAAGGAATCGAGTCCTTGAATGACCTTAAGAAGTGAAAATCCTTGTTGATCTGATTTGCTTACACAAGACTAGTATATTAGAGATATTTTCCCATATATTCTGGCAGTTAGCTCTTACTTTGAATGATACGTTTATATCTCAGAGATATTTCTAAGGACTAAATTATGTAATTCTTATAAAGTGCTGAAATACCTGCCCATGGTAAGCAAATAAACAAACAGATAACAAACATTTATCCATACATAACAATTACATGTCCTAATTATACATATGAAAGCACTTATTTATTTTATTTTTTCTTATTTATTTTTTATTGGTGCATTCAAGTTGTACATCATGATGGGGTTTGTGATCACATATTCATAGATGCACATAATACAGCAATGTAATTTGGTCATTCAAATTATATTTGCACCCCTCTCCCCCCTCCCATCCCCTAATCCCTTGCCTCACTTTCTGGGTCATATATTTTTCCTAAAATACCCAAGTATAGTGACACAATTCTTATTCTTATGCAGAACATTTTATATACATGGCAATAGTATATAAACATTTATATATAAGTACATATATATATACACACATATATATTTCTATAACTACAATTATGTGTAACTATATAAATTTAATCGCATATCTCTCTGAAGTTACCAGGGCCTTTCCAGGTGAATACTACATCAGTTAAAACATAAAAAAATAAATAACAACATGAAATATGCCTTACAAATTTGGTGTACACACCATACAATATTGTTGCTTTGATAAAATATCTCCAAATATTAAACTTATATATGAATAATGAGGTACATAAGGCAGACCAGCCTTAATCTTGTACACATCAATCTCTCCCCTAGGAGACTTTGCTTTTTTTTTTTAATATACAAACTTTTTAATGAAACTACAAAAATTCAGGATGAAATTACTTCCCCAATATGCAAAATGAATTACAGCATTTAAAGACTAAAACTTACAGCTCACAAAACACAGAACCAGGTTCTGTCCATTTCTTTTTTTTTTTTTTTTTCATCCGTTAAACATGGTTTTACAATTAGGAGGGATTCATCATCAAACAATAAAGGACAAAAGTATAATGACAGAATAAGCCAAGGCTGGTGCCAGGCCATGGTTTACCCCCCTTGGGTTCCTCATGGTTCCATGTGTCTCTGTACATAGCCCCAAATTAGTTGGATTTCTCCTGGAAGTCGGAGGTTCCCCTCTGATTAGATTTCCCCATACTACATCCCTCTAGTCTCCTAGATGTCCTTCCTGTTCCCTTCCCCCCTCCTTAACCCCTCCCTATGTCTCCCAGGAACCTAGGCAAGGTTCCCTATGGTCATGTAAATATTCATACATGTTGAGGTAGTTGTTAGGTTAGCTATCTATCATATTGCTTTGCTTGTATTCTAGCTTCCACAAATGTGAGAAAACATTTGGCCTTTGAGTCTCTGAGTTTGGGATACTTCACTTAGCAAAATTTTTTCCATCGCCATCCATTTGCTGCAAATGCCATAATATCGTTTTCTCTGATAGCTGAGTAGTATTCTATTGTATATATGTACTAAAGCTTTTGAATCCACTCATCAAATGAGTGGCATCTGGGTTGGTTCCATAATTTAGCTATAGTAAATTAAGCAGCTATAAACATTGATGAAACCTTATCTCTATAATATGCCAATTCTAGCTCTTTTGAGAAAATACCCAGGAGTGGGATAGCTGAGTCATAGGGTAGTTCCAGCCCTAATTTTTAGAGGAGTCTCCACATTGCTTTACACAGTGGCTGTACCAGTTTGCAGTCCCACCAGCAATGTAACAGTGTTCCTCTTTTCCCACAGCCCCTCCAGTATCTGTCATTGTTTGTATTCTTCATTTTTGCCACTCTGACAGGAGTGAAGCGGAAACTCATTGAAGTTTTGATTTGCATTTCTCTTATTACTAGTGATGTAGAGAATTTCCCACATGTTTATGGGCTTTTTGGACTTCCTCCATTGCAAAGCTTCTTTTTAGTTCCATAGCCCATTTATTAATTGGATTATTTGTGATTTTGGTATTTAGTTTTTGGAGTTCTTTGTGTATTCAGGACACCAGACCTCTGTCTGAGATGGAGCAGGCAAATTTTTCTTCCATTCTGTAGGTTCTCTCTTGAGACTCTTGACTAAATGCTCAGCTGTGCAAAAGCTTTTTAGTTTAATTGCATCCCATGCATTTATTCTTGACTTTACTGCTTACTCCATGGGAGTCCTATTAAGGAAGGATGTGCCAACCCTTATGTCATGTAATGTTGATCCTACTTGTTTCTCAAACAATTGTAGAGTTGCTGGTTTGATACCCAGATCCTTGAAACATTTTGATTTAATTTTTGTGCAGGGTGAAAGGTTAAAGATCCAATTTCACTTGTCTACATATGGCTGTTCAATTTATCTAACACCATTTGTTGAACAGGCTATCATTCTTCCACACTATGCTTTTTCCACCTTTATCAAATATCAGATAGTTAAAACTATGGGGGTTCATCTCAGAATCCTCTATTCTATTCTATTGGTTTTCCATTCTGTTTTGATACCAATACCATGCTGTTTTTGTTACTATAGCTTTGTAGTATAACTTCAGGTCAGGAATTGAAATACTGCCTGCCTATGCCTTCTTGCTGAGTAATGTTTTGGCTATTCTGGGTCTTCGTTTATTCCACACAAATTTGAATATTGCTTTCTCTATATCCATGAAGAATGAGATTGGTAGCTTGAAAGGGATTGCATTAAATCTGTATAGGACTTTGGGTAAAATGGCCATTTTGATTATATTGACTCTACCTAACCATAAACATGGAATGTTTGTCCATCTACTCAGATCTTCTGTAATTTCTTTTTTAAAAGTTTGATAGTTTTTATTGTATAGGTCCTTGACATCCTTTGTAAGAATTATGCCAAAGTATTTTATTTTTTTGGAGGAGAAGGTGCATGGGACAGATTTCCTGATTTCTTCTTCAGTGGCCTTGTTGCTGAAGTATAGTAAAGTTAATGATTTATTTGTGTTGACCTTATAGCCAGCCACTTTGCTGAAATTGTGTATAAGCTCTAGAAGTCTTCTGGTAGAGCTTATAGGATCTTCTAGATACAGGATCATGTCATCAGCAAATAGAGACAACTTGACTTCCTCTTTTCCTATTTGAATTCCTTTGATTTCCTTGTCTTGCCTATAGCTCTGGCAAAGGTTTCAAGGACTATATTGAATAAGAGTGGTGAAAGTGGAGAGCCTTGTCTTATTCTTTAATGCAGTGGAAACGCTTTCAGTCTTTCTCCATTGAGCATAATGTTGGCTATGGATCTGTCACAAATGAATTTTACATAGTTAAAATATTTTCCCTTGATCCCTATCCTCTCCAGGGTTTTGAGCATAAAAAGTTATTGAATTTGATCAAAGGTCTTTTCTGCGTGGATTGATATGGTTATATGATTTTTAATTTTATTTCAATTTATTTTAAATTACATTTATTGATTTGTGAATGTTGAACCAGCCCTGTTTTCTTGGAATGAAGTGCATTTGATCATGATGTATTATCTTTTTAATATACTTTTGGATCCAATTAGCCAGAATTTTATTAAGGATTTTTGCATCTATGTTCATCAGGGAAATTAGTCTATAATTTTCTTTTCTTGATGAGTATTTGTTAGATTTTGGTATCAGTGTTATATTTGCTTCATAAAAAGTGTTTGGTAGTGCTCGACACTTTCAATTTCATCAAAAAGTTTATAGAGGATCATTGTTTATTGTTCTGTAAAAATTTGGTAAAATTCTGCTGTGAATCCATCAGGTCCAGAACTTTTCGTTTTTGGAAGGCCTTTGATTGCTGCTTTGATTTTGGTACCTAAGATAAGTATCTGCCTATATCTTCCAGATTATCAAAATTGGAAGAGTATAAATGTTAAAAATAAGTTCTGATAATCTGGATTTGGGTTGAGTCTATGATGACATCTCCATTTTCTTCTTTGATTTTTTTGATTTGCTTGATTTCAGTCTTATTTTTGGTGAGGTTGACAAGGGGTCTGTCGATCTTATTTATTCAAAGAAACAACTCTTTGTTTTGTTGATAATTTGTAGGTTTTTTGTTCCCAATTTCATTGATTTCAGCTCTGATTTTAGTTATTTCCTGTTAGCTTTGGGATTGAATTGTTCCTCTTTTTGCAGGAGTTTGAATTGGAGCATAAAACTATTTATTTGGGCTATTTCCTGATTTTTGATGTATGTACTCAGTGCTACAAATTTCCCTCTTAGGAATTCTTTCATACTGTCCCAGTGATTTCGATATGTCATTTCATCATTCTCATTTATTTCCAAGAATTTCTTGATTTCTGATTTCATTTGGTCTTTTATCCAGCCTTCATTTAAGAGAATATTATTTAATTTCCAAGTATTAGAATTATTTCTGTTTTTGTTGTTGTTGTTGTTGATTGCTATGTTCATGGCATTGTGATCTGACAGGATACATGGGTCTATATCAACTATTTTGAATCTGTTAATGTTAGCTCTGTGGACTAGGATGTGGTCTATTTTTGAGAAGGATCTGTGAGCTGCTGAGAAGAACGTAAATTCAGCCAATATAAGATGGAATATTCTGTAGATGTCCGTTAAGCCCAATTAATTAATAGTTGTTCAGATTGGAAATATCTTTGTTGATTTTTTGTTTCAATGATCTGTCCAATGTTGATAATTGTACATTGAAATTCACCAGTATTATTGTGTTAAGGTCAATGAGGGGTTTAGTGTCCTTGAGCATTTTTTCTTCCATGTATTTGGGGGAATTGTGATTGGGGGCATAAATGTTAATTATTGTTATGTCTTCCTGGTTAATTGTCCATTTTAGTATGATGTAGTGTTCATCTTTGTCCTTTCTGAGTAGTTTTGGATTGAAATTAACTTTATCCAATATTGGGATCTCCACACCAGCTTTTTTTTTTGGACCACAGGCCTTGTAGACATTTTGCCAACCTTTCCCCTTCAGTCTGTGTCTATTTTTGAGAGTCAGTTGTGTCTCTTGTAGACAACAAATTGTTGGATTTTGGTTTTTGATCCAGTAAGCCAATCTGTGTCTTTTAATTGGGGCATTGAGACCATTCACATTCAGAATTAGAATAGATATGGGAATCTATCTCAGTCCCAGATTTTGTTATTGTTGCTGAGTTTTGCACTACCTTGAGTTTCTTTTGGTATGTAATGTGATTATAGACACTCTCTTTTTTAGGGGTTTTGGGAATTATTAACATGTTCTTCTGAATGAATAATGTCCTGGAGAATATTCTGTAATGCAGAGTTTGTGTTCATGTATCTTGCTAGCTTGAAGTTATCATTGAAGTATTTAATTTCTCCATCACATTTAAAGCTGAGTTTTGCAGGGTATATTATTTTTGTCTGGAAATTGTTTTCTTTCAAGGTTTGAAAAATATTGTTCAAGCTCTTCTGGCCTTCTTTGTCTGATCAGAAAAATCCATAGTGATTCTAATTGGTCTGCCTCTGAATGTGACTTGGGGCTTCTCCATAGTTGCTTTTGTAATTCTCTTTTTAGTTTCTCTGTTAATCATTAATTTTTATATGATATGTCTAGGTGAATTTCTCACTTGGTTAGGTCTGTTTGGTGTTCTATAGGCGTCTTGGATTTGATATTCTGAGCAATCCTTATATGAGGAAAATTCTCCTTGATAATTTCATTTAATATGTTCTTAATGCTCTCTATTTGTTGTTCAATGTTGTCTTTCAGCCCAAATACTCTTAGGTTATTTCTTCTCATCTCATTGAATATTACCTGGAAGATCTGGTAAGTTTCTTTTCTTGTCTGTCTTCCTTGAACTTGACATTGCTCAGCTGTCTTCATTATCTGATGTACGTTCTTTGAGAGCTGAGGTTCTGTATTCTGTTGAGTTTACTCTGGTGTTAGTATCTTCCAGTGAGGATTCGATTCCAGTGAGGATATGACAGTATTTTTCAATTCTGATAGCTCTGCTACATCTCTCTTCAGGATGTCTAACTCTTTATAAATGTGGTCTTTCATTTGTGGAATTGCTCCCTTATTTTCTTATGAAACTTGTCTCTCATCACCTGAAACTGTTCTCTGATCTTGTTCCTTAATTCTTCTTTCAACTCCTTGATTAAGTTGCTGATCATAATGTTGATATATTTTTCTTGGTTTTCATCTAGGACTCCATCCATTGGATGAGGAGCAATGGGGGTGAGAATGGAAGTTATTCCCCCTTTTCCTCCTTTTCAAATATAGGGGGTGTGGCTTGAAGATCAACAGGGTATATTACTGTTTTAAGGGTTCTTGGAGCTTCTTATACCTTTGCTTCATTGGGATGGGGTGTTACTTGGGAAGCACAGATCAACAGCTGCCAGTCCAGTCAATGAAGAAATGTGAGCCTATAAGTGTATATACTAGACAGTTTCACCTAAAACAGTTATAATGGTGATTAGCACCTTTAGGAACAGTTTTCTTCCATGACAGCACTCACAATATGTTAAGAAAGCCAACAAATACCTGTTCTGAAAAATGACTTTCATTTCAGTTAGCAGGGCCTTTGTTGATGGGGGGAAGTACAATCTAGAAATCCAAGGAAGTGGAGTAGGGAGGTAGTATGGAGCTCATGACTTAGAATAAAGAAATAGAAGGTGTTTGCTGGATTCAGCTATTCAGTTAGGAAAAAGGAAAAGATAGAAATGGGATGTGAGTAGGTTAAAGGCTTTGAGTGAGGAAAAGAGAGAACAGCATATAGTTTAGGAATTGACAGACTACAAGGGAGAAGAGCTTAATTTGAGGCATGGTTCACTTCAACTCAAGGAGATTACAAGCTAGTTTGCTATCTTGACCAACTGCGGACAGTGAGGAAATGCAGGAGTTATAGGATCTGCTGGAGAAAGAAAGAACAAAAAAGAAAGAGAAAATAATATAATAAAGAAATAAAAAAGGGAAAAAAGAAAAAAAGGAAAGAAAAAACAGACCCTAGGGGAAGCAAGGATAACTATGGTAAAATATAGGAGGGTAAAAGAGATATTAATAAGATTTGAGTGATCACATAAGGGTAGACGTGTGTATAGGTAAGATAAGGAGGTCAGGAACAGTATACTTCAGATACTAAATGGACTGACCAGAATCCCTCTTTTCAGGAGTGAGGACAATGATAGACAGGAGGGAAGAAGAGAGAAGGTGGAGAAACAAGAAGACAAAATGAAACAAGCAAACACACAAAAACAAAAGAAAAGCAAACAGGAATAGAAAAAAGAAAATAAAAATAAAAAAGGAAAGAGGAAAAATCCAGAAAACAAAAGAATATGTGAACAAAAATGGTCAGTATTTTTATATGTACATGAACCAATCAAGTTTTCCAGTTATTGCACCAATACACTTTGGGAACAGGAGAAAAAAGAAGGAAAGAAAAATATACATATATGTACAAAGTCAGATAACAAGTAAAATATTCTTAATGGAAACTTGGAAGTATAGACAGTAAGAGCGTCTCTGAGCCCTTTGGGAGGAGCTATTCACTGTCTATCTGGGTTTCAAAATCAAGGTCTCTCAGTCTGTGATTATGTGATCTCACAAAAAGGACTGGGGTGTCCTCAGTCTCCTGGGATTTCTAGGAGGGGATTCCAGTGAAGAGGTCTAATTCTGGAATGCCCTGAACTTTGCCAGCCTCCCAGGGGATCTGAAAGCCCGAAGACTTAATGGGCAAGGAATATGTTATGATTTCTATTCTTCCTCTCCTGGAAGATGCATACACTGTCTTTTGTGGCAGAGGACTCAGAGAGCTTTTTAACTTGTCACATGATCTTTCTGTCTGGGATGAGGGTGGACAAGGCAGAGAAATGCTCCCCTTTACTCCACAAACTGAATTCCCCCTAAGCAAGGTGCAGACTGGGCCTATCCAGAGCCTTCTCTTCCTGTTTCAGTCTATGGTCAGTGACCGTTTCCTGATGCAGCTTTCAGTACCTGCTCTGCAAAGCCAGAAAGTGCTGTCTCCTGGAGCTTGTAACTGTGGCTGGGCTTTCCCGCCAGGCACCGTTCCCTGCTCAACACCTCTGTGGGCCACTTCCAAACACTGGTCTCGCGTATGATCTGGGTGGGTATCTGCAAATGCGCTCACCCTATGCTCTGTTTTTATAAAGCACGGATTCCCAGGAACTATCTGGTCCCAGCTCTGTTTAACTCCACCTCTGCTCCCTGGCCACTAGCGGAATGTAAACAAAGGTCAGCAAAACTGCTGGGTCCCAGGCAGGACGGGAAAAATCCCTCTTTTTCTCCACGCAATTCTCCCAGGTCTTTGCTCCTCAAAAAAGCTGCACAAACTAGCACTAGGAATTCATAAATACATTCCCCAAAACCCACCTCGAAAACTGAAGAAGAACTGGGATTTTCCCATCCAGTCTCAGAGCCTCAGGAAGAGCAGCCTCCCTTCAGCTGTCATCTTCACACCAGGTCCCCTGTGACACTCTGAATGGAGAATATAGAGTAAGGTCAACACAACAACGAAAGGAAATTGTTGTACTTTTTCATTTGAACCACAAAAATTTGTCATATGCTTCAAGTCTTCTGAAAATAATTTATTCAAATCATATATATCAAATGCTAGAAGAAAAGAAATGAAATAGGTAAATAGAGGGTATGCATTCTGATAACACAGCATGGGTATCTCAGGGAATCCACAGGCCTTACTCTCTGCACCAATGCCTAGAGCTACTATATTGGACCTATGTTGACTTGGTCAAGCATATAATCCTGAACTCCAATTTTCTTCCCTCCAAACCAGAAATATTGTCACTGCTTCTTGCTTATCCTTCATGTTCAGTGCCAAAAATCACCAACTGCTAGCAAGGAGAATAAAGATAAATACAGTTCTCTACTCAAACAGTTCCGTTCTTTGGAGGTATTCTGACCCCCTAGAGTCCCTATTTTCTTGGCGGCCTTCTGATAGACTCAGCATACTTTCATTTTTTTATACATAGTTTTGAAGGGTGGATCAGCCCAAAATATTTTATAACAAAAAGAGAGAGAAGTGAGTTACATTTGCATAGACCCAGCCTCCAATATGAATTCCAAATACTCTCACCTCCTGGTATTCTTATCCTTGTGTAGTCCACCCTTTAAAATATCAAGGATAGTGTGTGGAACAATAAAAATGAGTGCAGAATTAAAGTGATGGTAAATCACTTCTGAATGTAGATTACAAAGACTCTGCAGCCTCTGTCTTCTATACTTGAGGGGAACCAGGGCCATGCCATGGGGACCAGCAGTCTAAGGAAAAGCCAAGAAGCTTGACTAATATGGTACCTTATATTAGTGGAATAATAAAGCATTGTTTTTTTTTTTGTTTGTAACTGGCATATTTCACTTCCTCAAGGATCTCTATGTTGTGGTATGTGTCAGAATATACTTAATTTTTAAGGATACATTCCATTGGATGTATATAACATGTTATTTAACTATTCTTCTCCCAATGGATATTTGAGTGGATTTTCATCTTTTAGGTACTGTCAATAGTGCTGCTGTAAACTTGAATCTTTTTGCTTATGTTATCATATCTGATTACAGCAGATCTTTAACCTCACATCAAAATAACCTGGAACCATTTTCTTACTTCTCTACTGAAAACTCCATAAGAAATGATCACCATTTGCCCAAGTAGTTACTAGTCCCAAATTAACTATTTCTATTCACGCTCTTCTCTCAGAGTCAGCTTCTGAGGGAATTTTCAAACTAAAATAATAGTCATCACATATATTTATTATAAATTTGCCTATGCTAAAAAGACATATAAGAACATTTGACCTTTGGTTTTTTCAGACTGGCTGATATCACTTAGCATGATATCCTCATCCATTTGCCAGCAAATGAATGTTCTCTCTGATATGTGGAAGCTAACCTGAAACAAGGAAAAGAATTAAGGGGAAGCAAATGGAGGAAGGAGAAATGAAATTGGGAAAACTGATGAAAGGAATCAGAATTAACTTGCTCATGTCCAAATATGAACATAAAATAGTGAATCTCATCAATGTATAATTTGATGAGTCATTTAAAAAAATAAAGGAAAAAAGCCATTTACTGAGTACAACATTGTATATATATATGATGTCTTCATAGATTTAAGAATTATGTCACTGTACTTGGGTATATTAGGAAAAATATATAACCTTGAAAGAGAGGCAAGGGAACAAGGAATGGGAGGAAGGAGGTGAGAGGGAGCCGGGATGTGGGTTATTGACCAATTATATTGCTGTATTGTGTGTATCTATGACCATGTGACAACAATTCCATCATTATGTACAACTATAATGCACCAATAAAAAAGCAGATATATGAAATAAAGATCATAGTTTTATTATTCAAAAGAACCCAAGCTGGAAACAACCATTTGCCTATTGTTTGTGTAATGAACAAATCAATTGTTACATTAATGCATGTCATGAAGCAATGAAAGGTAATGAACCATTAGTATATCCCATATCATGGGTAAACCTCACAGACAAGGTTAGTAGAATAAGATAGACACAAAGGAATGCACAACAAATGATCTATGAAACTGGCCAAAGTGTCAGCTACAGTCAAAGTCAAAATGACTATAATTCTGTGGGAGTCATTATTTGGAAGGAGCAATTAGAAGTTTTGTGGATGAATAATAATGACCTATATCTTAATTAGGCTAGTAATTATATTTGTTCACAGCATAAAATCTCACCAGGTGTTCTGAATTTTTTTATTCTCCCTCCATATAGGTTTTAGCTTAATAAAAATTCTACCTAACTAAACAGACAAATTAAAAATAAGATGTATTCTAATATCCTCCATGCTTAGAAATAGGTATTAAAATGTAGATTAACAAATATTCAGACATTACTCTTTTCAATTATTCAGAATAGATATAAGTAACCACATTCTCATGATGAGCAATCATGTGAAACAGTGGTTCTTGGGCTGGTATGAGCTGAAGAGCCTGTTCAGCCCAGGTGGGCTGCATACCTGCTCTTTGGTCAAGCTGCCAGGGGCGGTTGGCTGCTGCTTCTACTTCAAGCACAACTTTGAGAACTTCTGGGTGCAGATCTCTCTGCTCATGGAATGCTATTTCATTTAAATTGACTCATTCTTTCAGGTGAAGTATTCCTGATATTGTTTTTTTTGTCTTTCAAATCTCATAATTAAATCTTAAGCATGAATTCCCCCTCATCCTCACAGGATTAGATACACAAAGAAATTGATGGTGAAACAACTCTGTGAGACTTTGTAAAAGCAGTGAGAAGAGAGAGTAAAATAGGAAAGCTTCATCTCAAAGTTGAAAGGTTCTTGGAAATTAGAAAAATGTCAGCTGTATTTACTAAGCCAAACAAAATTTAGTTTGAACATATTCTCTCAAATTTTAAATGCAGGTTTACTTTTTGACAATCCTTCTCATGACAATTCCCCATCCAGGAAATATTATTAACTTTTTAAAATATTTTTAAATTGCTGTCCATAGATTTTCAAGTCTCTTACTGTCTAAAAGTATCAGATCCTAACTTTTCAAAAAGATGGTTGTCTGTGTAAAGTACAATAATCTGCTATTTATTAATCACAATTACTTTTTTCAAGAGAGAGGAAGAGAGAGAGAATCAATTTTATTTATTTATTCATCTGGCCTTTATTTCTCCAACACTTATTTGTGTATGTGGTGCTGAGGTTTGAACCCAGGTCCTCATGCATGCCATATAAGCACTCCAGTCACTAAGCCACTGCACCAGGATCTCACAATTCCTTTTTCATTCCAGACTACTAATAGAAGACCTTCTCCCTAGCTCTACTCAATGTGATTAAATAAGGAGAAAAAAAATACAAAGAATTTGATGAACTGCAGTGCCTACAGAACCAACTGTGATGTGAGAGCTAGATGCAAGAAATAAAGAGAAAAATAACTTTATTGTTCTTATTTGAAAGCCAATTAAAGCTACTCCTACTTTAACACTTCTGTCTTTTCTAGGTATCTCCTGGCCATACTCTCTGCATTAACATGAGAAGTTAACAGAAATAATTACTAAAAATGTTCATATTTTCCATATCAAGAATATTATTTTAACTATTTTAATATTAGTTTAGCTGATTCACACTTTTAAAACGTCCAAGTATTTTTGTCTATGTTAATGAAGGGGGAGTCCCTTTCAGCGCATAGTGTTGGAGACTGCATAGCTTACGAAGTTGTGGCAGCATTCCAGTCCTGACTTTTAAAATAGCAGGCAGATGTTTCTGCAAGGAGAGCCACATGAAGGGAACAGCAAGCTTTCAACTATAGAAAGTGAAAAAAAAAGTTTTTAAATAAATACTATTGCCTAGATTATACCTGTACTTAGTTTTAGATGACCTTAAAACTGACATTACTGTTAGAGCTAAAATGTTTTTGTCTGTAGAGACTGGATAAGATAATATCTAAAATTATGAACTGAAGCATTGTCACTGAAAGTATGGAGGGTTAAACATGTTGACTTCACCCTTTGAAACTTCATGCATTAATAAAAAACCAACATAATAGCAAAATGTACAGTCCATATTTTCAATTTTTCACATATTTCTCATTGTATATTTCTTATTTGATCATTTCCCATGAAGTATGGAGGATGATACATGGGTAGCTAGCTAGCTACAGATGATAGGTGAGAAGAAAGAAAGAATAAAAAGAAACATAGATAGACCGATAGATAGATTAATCATAATACGATGCTAGATATGCCCCCACATATGATGAGGCAGGAGATCTAGATTTTAGATAGTAAGCGTAAAACCTGGAGGATGATAGTTTTCCAGGAAAATAAAACAATTAGGAATATCTTCTTCACAGAACTAGAAAAAAATCCTAAAATTCACATTGAAGCACAATAACCCTGAAAAGCAAAAGAAATCTTGAGCAAAAGTTTGGAAAGCCAGAGTATCTCTTTGACTGACTTGAAGATATACTACAGAGTCAGTAACCAAAACAACGTGATACTGACATAAAAGCAGATCAGTGGAACAGAAGAGATCACAAAAGTAAACTCACACATCTATAGCCAAGTGATTCCTGAAAAAAGTGCCAAGACACATTGTAGAACGGGCAGCATCTTCAACAAACAGTGCTGGGAAAATTAGATACACACATGCAGAAAACTGAAACTTGATACCTCTCCCCATGTACAACTCAAAACAGATCAAAGGCATAATATAAGACTTGAAACTCTGAAACAACCAAAGAAAACATAAGGAAAACACTCAAGACATTGGTAAAGGCAATGATTTTTCGGGATAGGACTCCAAAAGCACAGGAAGCTGAAGCAAAAATGGGCAAAAAGGATTACATCAAACTAGCAATCTTCTGCACAGCAAAGGAAAGCATCAACAGAGTTGACAAACTACAGAAGGGGAAGTTTTCTCAACTTCACCTAACAAGAGAATAACATCCAGAACACATAAACTCAGAAGTCCTTGTAAAAGATAACTAATCTATTTTCAAAATGGGCAAATGATATGAATAGGCACTTCTCAAAAGAAGAAATACAAATGTCAATAAATATATTTTAAATGCTCAATATCATTAGCTATCAGGGATATGCAAATCAAAATTACAATGAGATACCATCTTAACCCCAGTTGAATGGATATGGGGGGGAAAGTAATAGTGGAGAAAGATGTGGAGAAAAATTAATGCTTGTATACTGTTCCTGGAAGTGTGAATTCAGACGAGACTCTGCAGGAGGGAAGTTTCACTAAAAAAATAAAAATAGAACTACCAGGTGATATACTTATCCCAGTCTTCCATATTTATCCAGGAAATGAGGTCAGCATACCAAAAAGATGCCTGAATGCTTATATTTAATGCAGCATTATTCAGAACAACTGTACTATGGAATCACATGAGGTACCCATCAGCAATGGATGGATAAAGAAAATGTGGGATATATACACAATGGAATATTATTCAGTCAAAAAAGAAGGATAAAATTCTGTGATTTGTAACAAAATGGATAGAAGTAGAAAATTAAGTGAAATAAGCCAGACACAGCAAGACAAGTACCATATGTTCAATTTTATGCAAAGAAACTATATAAATGTTTATCTGAAAATAGAGTAGTTATTACGAGGGATTGGAAAGACTATTGGGTAGAGGAAGGATGGAAGTATAGTGATTGGATGTGGTCAATGCAGACTGCATGCATGTACAGAAATTTTACACTCAACCCTATTGACACATATAAATGATATGTATTAATTTAAAAGAAGAAAAACATGAATGTACTACCACCAATGTATATACGGTGGAGGATTATCAATCAAGAGGAAAGGAAGGCCAGATACAGACAGAGTAGACCAGAACTGTGCTATCTTGGTTGGCTATTGATAGCAGGTACATTTATTGATTTCCCCTGTTTGTGCATTTTGAGTAGAGTTTCCTTGTTCGTCTACCTGGTTTACCTTTGAGGATTCTTTCTAAAGCTGGTTTTCTGTTCACAAATGCTACAAATTTGATCTTATCATGAAAATTTCTTATTTCTCCCTCAAATGTGAAGCTGAGTTTTCCTGGGTATAGTATTCTTGGCTGCATGTAATGCTTTTTTGCAAAGCAAAGGAATTGATCAAAATTGTCAATCATGGCCTGTGATTCTTCTGACAGGGGACTAGTACCTAGAAATTACAAAGTCCTCAAAAACCTTAATATCAAATACACAACAGTCCAATTGATAAATGGGCCAAAGAGCTAAACAGAAGCTTCTCAACAAGCAAGCCAATCAATGCATGAGAAAGTGCTCTAAATCACTAGTAATCAGATAAGTGCAAATGAAAACTACATTACGGGGGCTGGAGCGGTGGCTCAGTGGTTACGGCACTTGCCTTGCATGCACAAGTACGTGGTTCAAACTCCAGCACCACGTACACAATGAAGTGTCTGAGCAATGAAAGTCCATGAAAAACTAAATAAAATTGATTCTTGATTCTGTCTTTCTCTCTCAATGACCATCTGTCTTTAAAAAAAAAAAACACTACATTAAGATTTCACCTCATTCTAGTCAGATTAACAAAAATGAAGAACATAAATAATAACAGATTCTGGAGGGGTAACGGGGAGATAGGAACACTAGTACAGTGTTGGTGGAACTGCAGAATGGTACAGATTCTCTGGAAAGCAGTGTGGAGAATACTCAAAAAATTAGGGATGTAGCCACCATATGATCCAGGAATCCCTTTTCTGGGCATTTTCCCAGAGGAGTTAGAATCAGCACTACAGTGACATAGCAAAATCTATGTTCATAGCAGCTCAGTTTACAATAGCTAAATTATGGAATCAACCCAGATGCCCCTCATTGGATGAATGGATCAAAAAACTGTGATATACATATATATCACACACACATATACATACACACACAAATGCCATGGAATTCTACTCAGCAAATGTAAACAATGAAATTGCAGCCTTTGAAGGTAAATGGATGGCAATGGAAGAAATCATGTTGAGTAAAGTTAGCCAAATCCAGAGAGTCAAGGGTCGAATGTTTTCACTCATTTGTAGAGATTGGAGCTAAACCCAGGCCTCTGAAATGTAGTTAAGCTCATGTATTAGACTCAACAAAGGAATAGTAACACATAATCTAGGGCAATCATAGATATGCAGTGCGTGTCGGGGGATAGAGTAGATGGGGGAAGGGAGGAGGGAGAAAAGGGAGGGTTATAGGGGGTAATTCTGGTTTAAGTGTATATGCATATCATAGTGTTACTTTGCATGCCTTTATAATTGTACAATAACTCAATTTCTTAATAAAATATTAAAAAATAAAAAATAGTCTGAGAATCAAAAAAAGAATAGACCAGAACTGCTTTATGTAACCCCATAATCAAATACCTGTCTTCTGATCAAACCAGCCCTAATGATTACTTGGATTCCTTAGGTTGAGAATACAGGATACCAAAAGACTGGGACTGAATCATCTGTCCCCCCTGGAGCTCCTGACTACCCAAGCCAGGATCATCTGAGCCTCACCCCCTGACACATGATCTCTCAAGCTGCATGATTGCTGCTCTACTCTGGGGCTTCCTTGTTAGACAGGAAGAACAGAGTGCTACAGAATACTTCTGGATGTCCCATGCTTGTGCAACCTTCAAATATAGTGAAGTTCAAATCCCAGGGGTTGTACTTTAACTAGTGGGAGACAGGATGCCGTGGACAGATTCTTTCTCTTGCTAAATCTCCACCTCTGCACCCTGCCACAGATCCAGTCACAGCGATGCTGCTGACAGGCAATTAGTCTGCTCAGAGGCATGATTCTAAGGATGAAGTCATCAGTCACACTTGGGGTGGCCAGTCAGCATAACTTGGCACTGACTTTCTGTTCTTTCTTGTGTCTCTCTCTTTGCTCCAGACTCCTGTTCCTGTAACTACACTCTCTTTTAAATAATAGCAAGCTTTCATTTTTTCTAGATCTCAAGTAATAAACACAAAACCAAATGCCACATGTGGATGTAAGGAGCAAAGTCACACAAATCACATGTGAGTGAGCAAGTGGCTAAAAGTTAACGAAAACTAATGGTGGTCTGTTGAAATTTCTATCCAATGGATTGAAATATGTAATTGTTCTTCTAGGAGGACCTTCAGAGTAGAAGCCTTATAGGCTTCCCCCAAAGGACAACACTTTCAGCAGCTATGAGAGCACAATAAAATAATTATAAGCCACATAAATAAATGAGCTATCATGAGTGAGAACAAATAATGCTAAAATTGAGGAAAATAAATAAAATATGAATAATCTATTTAAAAATCTATAGTTTTATTTTATAGCTTCATGGCTTCTCTTTGCTAAAATGTGCTATCTATTCACTTATTCTGCACATCTATTTCTGCAAGTCCTTGATTACACCTATGATGACCGTTTTAAGTTATAAAACCTGCAACTAGGACGGAACTCTTAAGTCTCAGCACTTCATCTCCAATTTCACCATTTACTACTACTGCTATACAGAAGCCTCTCTTTGTGAGATCTCCTGAAGTCCTGAATTGTGCCTGTTACACCAACACCTGATCAGTGACCTTCGGGGAATCCTGGCAGATTTCCGGAAATTGCTTCCCTTTCTTCCAATCTCCACTTGCTGTAGCAACCTAGACTCCAAGATCTCCTCCATCTGCTGGGACTTAGCCACCTACAAAGTATTGTGGAAACCGCTCTCAGGCATAAAGTTGGGGCACATATAGTGATTATCACTCAAGAATCATTTTGCATCGCCTGCTGTCCAACACGCCAACAGAGTTCCCTTGTACACATTGTCCAGTTTTAGCATTGCTTATGCTGTCAGAGTTAGCATGGATCCAATTAACCAAACATGGTCCAAACTGAAATTTTACAGCATTGTGCTTACGAGCAAAACCACCAATAAAACATTAAAAGCAAACTAAATGTTCTATCCTATATAAGTGGTAGAATCAATTGCCATGCATGCTTTAAACTGCATCATAACTTCAAAAAGAATATCATGAAATTATATCTAAAATATGTTATTATTTATTCTAAAAAATAGTATATACAAAACTGCCCTTTCAGATATGTGAGTATGCACTTGTATAAGTATCTGAGTATAGAAAGAAAACTGTAGGATAAACCCCAAATTTCTAACAAGAGTTTATTGCAAAGACTTTGAATAGAAACAGCAGTGTATCATACTTTAAGTTTTGGTCATGTGTGTTTGTGGGATCTGGATTTTTTACACCATGAGAATGTTTTTAAAAATAAAGTAAGAAAGGGGAGTGTGCATAAGTAATTTGCTTGGGGATCACTGCCAATGCATTTTACTCTTCTTCAAAAAAATACCTCCTGTAACTTCAGAGTTGAAAGTATCTGTAGTAAGCAATGTGAAGCTGGACACATTCATAAAAAATAACTTTATTTTCTTGGCACATCCTAGTTACCTTTTCATTTCAACATTCCGCAGTCTCCTTCACCCTTCCTGAGCATTTTAGTGTTGTGCATCTGAAATTCTCTTTCCTTTCTATTCCTGGAAACCTATATGAAGATCAACCCTCTCCTGCAAATCTGACAAGCCAATTTTCAGGGAGGATTTGAGTAGTAAATACTTGACACTATTTATTTCTTTTCAAATTTGATGCTCAGAGTATCCCTGTGGGCCCAGGTTTAAATATTTGAAAACTACTTTTATGTCTTTCAAAACCTTGACAGGCATCGGGTTTCAGAACATGCCAGCGATATGTCAAACTGCATCCGTCCCTGTCTCCAGGAGTGATTGAAACTGTCTTTTAGGATGAGTTCTCAAATAGTGATTCATTCAAAGGCAGCTCACACAAGGATTCCAAGAATTCAAATATCCAGGGTAATTAGAAATGGAAATGGCTGAGGTCAGCCAA
Organism: Aplodontia rufa; assembly: GCA_004027875.1. Lineage (NCBI taxonomy): Eukaryota > Metazoa > Chordata > Mammalia > Rodentia > Aplodontiidae > Aplodontia > Aplodontia rufa. The sequence goes on from PVKS010003504.1 coordinate 42,737, forward strand.
TCTTTTCACTACCTCCCACCTCATAATCACTATTTTTTACAAAACCAGTCACATACTAAGATTTCCTCTGGTTAACTATTGGGATTATGATACAGTAATTGGTATTTTTTTCTTCCAAATATGCATTGTATCTGTTATAATTTAATTTATCCTTGACAAGCATATTATTATAAATTTGATAATCTGAAATAAATCTCATTCTCCAAATTACTGGACTCTGAAGACTGATTACCTTAAAGTCTAGTGCTGTAAGATTTGTGCAACTCTGGCTGATTTATTTAACATATTGTTTGTTTTTGCTCCATTTTTATTTTTTTGGTTTCCCCCTCAGTAAAGTGGGGATCATAATGGTTGCATGTATCACAAGATTGTTTTGAGAATTAAGTGATTTGTTTCTAAAAGTATATGGAATACTTTAAATACTCAATATGTGTTAGTTGCCAACACCCCTATCTCTGAAAACATTTATGGGCATCCTTAATAATGCCTTCTCCTAATTGCTTAAATTATTGTCTCTCTCTTGCAAGCCAGTAATGATTTTCAGTGAATTTGTTGTCTTCAAGGATTTTGCCCTCTCTCAGCTATTCTAAGTGAATATAAATTTCTTATTTTTTTTGAGAAATGAATATTGGCTGCAATGTCAGAAAAAAGAATCCCAAACTCAAACCAATCACTCAGTGAATTATCTTTGCATTCACTACTACTGTTCATCACACAATCTTTTATCAATAAATTAATAATAACCTGCTTTAGATGCCACAAGTGGGTACTTATTGAGTGATGATTCTATAAGAATATTTACAGAGTATATGTCCTCATTTCCATTTAAGATTGAGATACTATAATTCATCAAATAGCTTAGGCATCTTAATTCTGATGTGTGTGTGTGTGTGTGCACGCGCTTGTATGTTTACACATTTTCTCAATGAATGGGTTACTAAATAGGGACTTGAGGTTTATGTTTCCTGTTCTTAGAAAGCAACCTTTGCTAGAAGGAGCTCTAATTATTAGATCGAAAGGATGAATGAAGTTTAGATGCCTACATCCAGCCCACTCTACCTGTACCACCAATACTTACAACTGGTGAAGCTGACCAATCTCCACATACACCATGTCTCCTCTACCATTTGTGACTGACTTTGCACTTGATGTTCACTGTAAACTCACTCAATTCACAAGAGTAAAAAGAGCATTGTAGCATGGACAATGTGATTCTGGTCCACAGAGTCCCCTTCCAAAGGAGCATTGCTGTGAGGAAATGTGAGGAAAATGCTGAGGCAGGATGATGGTTGGAGTTCCAGTAGCATAAAACCTTGTTCTCTTCGAGCCTTAAGATCTCTCTGGCCATTGTGTGCAGAACCACCTGTGGTGACTTAGGAGAGGTCATTCACTGTGCATTTTCCTCTTTTTGTGGTTCTTGACACCCATCTCACTTCCTGTTTTATATTTAAATAGGCCTCAAGTCGGGCCATTTCAGATTCATTTTTATATCAATTGCAGTGATGGCCAGGTTCACTTTCAATCCTTATTTATTCTCACATTCCAGCATTTGGAGATCTAGTAGGCAAGAATGTCAGCACAGAACATGGTAAGAGAGACACCAGAAGGAGAAGGAAAAACCACAGGCAGCTGAGAGAATCAGAGCCCCTACTGACACTGAGCTTTTATGACTAAGCAATGCTCCTCTATACTTTATTTAAAACTTACTACCTTGGCGTCCATTCTTCAAAATATATATATATATATACACAATGGAATTCTATTCTGCTAATATAGAGAACAATATCACAGAATTTGCAGCCAAATGGAGGGAGTTGGAAAAAAATTATGCTGAGTGAAATATTCCAAACTCAGAGACTCAAGGGCCAAATGTTTTTTTTTTTTTCATGTGTGGAAGTTAGAATACAATCTGAAACAGATTGATAGTTGGCTAAGTTAATAATAACCTCAACATGGGTGAATTTTTACATGATCAGGGGGAATCTTGCCTATGAGGTTGGGGGATGAAGGGAGGGTGGCAAACGGGGGGAAGGGAATAGGAGAGATAACAAGGCAGCTGGAGGGAGGAAATATGGGAAGTTCCCCAGTGGGGAACTTCAATTTCAATGAGAATCCCGGGGTAAAGTAGAGGGAAACATGGGATCAGGGAAACCCAAAGAGGGGAGACATTGGAATGGCATCAACCTCGGCTTGCTCTGTTATGCATATGTTCATGATTATATGGAAATAATTCCCTCCTAAATGTAAGACTATCTTGAATGAATTAAATATATATATATATATATATATATTTATATATATATATTTGAAAGAATTATGGATGTTAAATCATTTAAATCTTGTGGAATTGAATATAGTTTAATGAGACAAATATTAATTATTCATTTTAAACTATGATAATAATTTTGCATAGTTTATGAATAAAAATTTTCCCAAATGAGAGAAACAGTATAATCAAAAGGCTTGTCAAAGCAACATACAGTAAACACATTATGGTGGTCTGAAAAAGAATACCTATTAAATGGCTACTTGAAAGCAGGTTTCTATAGAGAAGATACTTTTCATTAATCATGTTTGCAATATTTCATTAACACTGTTTTTACATTAGGCTAACAGAGTTTTGTAAAGATTCCAATATACTAAATTTGCATAGATGACATACATATATGGTGTAAAATCTGCCTGTTATTTAAATTATCATATAATATTACTCAATAAAGATAAGTGACAAGAAATACCTATGACCTTTCAACTTTCCTTCTTCTGATCAAAAATGTATTTCATTCCTTTGCAAGAGGAAGGGGCCTTGCAAAAGTCTCATCTATCATTGCTGAATTCATATGCATAACTTTGATTGATATGATCTTCTGCTTGTAAATCTCCATGCAAAGAGAGAGAGACTGAACATATACTGATGGTTATAAAGTGTTAAGTACCTTGAACTTACAGACTTCAGTGCCATGGAAGTGTGGAACACTGCAAAATATCTAAAGAACTCCCTGGGGAGCATGAAGCAACTTGGATTATTAAAATTATCATTATGTGACCATCTGCTTTTACTACTTTTGATTATATCTTTACACAACACACAGTTATGTTCCTCTACAATTTAGGAATAATAACAACAACAAAAAGGAGATGAGACAGTAACCAAGTTCATTTTGTTATGAATAATTCAGTGAGTTTCTCAGTCTCTCAGAGTTAAGAATTTATTTATTCTCTATGTTTTGCAGCATTACAAAATAAAGTACCCATTGGTCATGCAGTGTTGTATGAAATTTTTTCTCTTTTTAATGGATAGTACAACAATATAAATGAAATCAATCTGAAGATTAATGAATTTACAAATAAATTCTAAGAATGAGAATATTTCCTTTTTTCTTTGAAAAGGATAAATTCAAATATACTTAATTAATGCCATTAATATCTCTTTATCCCATATTTCTAATCTCATCTTGACCCAGTAACAAACAGGAAAACAAATCAACTTGATGTTTGTAAATATCATCCCTCTTCTTCCTTCTCTTTCTCTTTCACATCTTCTTCTTTTTTATTAAATCCTTATTGTTCTAAGATAGCAGTTATCATTTAAATATTATTAGGGTGGGGCTGGAGCAATGACTTAGCGGTTATGGTGCTTGTCCAGCATGTTCAAGTACATTGGTTCAAACCCCAGCACCCACGTGCACAACTAAGTGTCAGAGCAACAAAAACCATGTGAAAAACTCAATAAAACTTGATTCTCTCTGTCTTTCTCTCTCTCTCTCTGTCTCCCTCTATCTCTCTCTCTCTCACTGTCCTTCTCTCTTTAAAAAAAAAAGTATTATTGGAGCATATAACTCTCCATGGCAACTAGACTATTTGAGAACAACCACAACCATTACAGTTACTTTTCTGCATAGCAAGTCACTTTAACATAATGACTTTTGAAAGAATTAAGTCCACATATGCTGTAGTCTATAATGAATGGAAAATGTACTGAAGAAAACTTGGGTCTGACACTTGATGTCTGAAACCTCAGCTGAAGACATGTAACATGTGGGGTGGCTTGAATAAAGCAATCTGAAAATATCTAAAGGCATCTAGCAATTGATGTTGGCTCTTTGCTGGGACCACAGCTGTTGCTGTTGACTAGAACTTCACATGGCCCCTCCTTGAGGCCTGACTTTCTTCACAGCATGTCCCTCCACAGAATCCCTATATCATGGCTGAGCACTCCAAGGGAAGTTTCCAGCTAACCAAAAAGAAATTGCATTTTTTAAAATTTGTATCTATTTATTTTTTTTAGAGAGAGGGACAGTGAGAGAGAGAGAGAGAGAGAGAATCAATTTTATTTAGCTTTTCATGTGGTTTTCGTTGCTTCAGCACTTCATTGTGCACATGGTGCTGGGGTTCCAACCTGCATCCTCAAGCATGCCAGGAAAGTGCTGTAATCACTGAGCCACTGCTCCAGCCCCAGAAATTGAATTGCTTTTTAAAGCCAGGTCTTAGAAGTCATGCTGAATCACTTTTTGCCCAATTCAATAGTTTAGAAATTAGCCACAAACCTATCCAGATGCAAGGAGAGTGATTAAGTACCACAGTTCTCTGGTAGAGTGGTAACATTTGAAAGACTATATGGGATATGAGATGTTGTATGGGCATATTCAGAAATCTCAATCTACTTCATTTATACTTTTTATAGCAAGTCTAATGTGCTTAAATGAATGCTTTGCACAAGAGACTTACTAAGCAGAACACACCACCTACGTGAGTAGTAAGACAACAAAATGAGAATTTTCCTATTTTGTTTATGGCTGAGTGCTCAAAAATGGGTATGACGGTTTCTTTCTGTCTATATATTCAAGAGATTTCATAAATGACCTGAGAAAGACTTCCCAAAAAGTAAACAAAAACCAGTTTCTCCATCTTTATCTCAAAACTCACCTCCAATCTATAGGATGAGGAAATAATGATTAAAGCAAAATTGGGAGATCCTGGAAGATGGAGGAAGCAAGCTAGGCAGTGAAACCCAATCTCCTGGTGACGCTGAAATAAAGCAGCAAATACAAGCAAAATTGAGAAGTAGGTGACAAAATCAATATTGTGAGACTCATATCACATAGTTTGAGACCTGGAGAGACTGGAGGATGAGCTACCAGATTAGAAAACAAACTCCTGTGCCCTAATCCCCAAACTCTAAACAGTGAAAAAGAGGGGGAGGGGCACTGGAAAGAGAGAGTGGGAAGAATGGACCTTCTCTTAAGCTCTCCAGCTTACAAGTGGTTAGAAAGACAGTTAAAACTTAAAACGTAAAGGTAAAAAGAAAAACATAAGACTCCTTAAACCAGCACAAACAGCTTAAAACCAAAACTTTTGAAAGCTGAACCAGCTATCTTGTGGCATCTGCAACCAACCTATCACCCTCTTAAACCTACATGGCTGTGGTCTTCTCACCACCTCTCGAACAACTGCAAATTAAAACAGAGGGAAGCCCCTTGCAGTGGGCCCTCTTAAGAATCTGACCCAAAAAAACTCCTTCAAGGACTACTACTAGCAGTAAATTGCTGAAACTCTCTCCCCCCCCCCTCCCCCTGCAAGCAAAGGGAGTGAAACAGGCTGGCAGGCCTGCACCAGGGAGGTGCACTAAGTTGTGTTAAAGCCCACTCAGCTGCTACCACTCAGGCAAGGGCCAGCTCTCTGCACAGCTTGCCACTGCCCCTCTTGTCTCCCACAGAGGCAGTGACATCCAGCTAGCTTTGGCTCCAACCAGGAGAAGGTGGATTCACCAGTCCCTGACTACTAGCACTGGGGAGAGCCACAGCAGGAAGTCTGGGACTGCTCCCAGCATCACAGCACCACAGCAGAGGGAAACAGTCCAAACATCCAGTTATATACAGACCCAGCAGGAAATTGCCAAAGGCTATGCCATGGATGGGAACAGATACTAGCTTTAATAGGTGCATGACCTAAACCATGATAGCTACTGGTAAGTGACTGGACATTATTCCAACACACAGGGACACTTCAGAGCCTACATTCTGAACTTACGCAATATTAGAAAAAACCAACTCACCACACTGTACCCTTTGAACAGTCACCAGCAGGCTACTGAGCTGATACATCAGAAGCTGCTGGCAGGAGGATCATGGCAACTAAGGAGTGGTCTTCTGGCCCCTGCAACTTGGGAGAGATCCATAATCAAAGATTGATGGGCATCTGCAAAATCTCCAAACCCCAGTGAAATCTTAATCAAAAATCAATGAGAATTGTCATTACCTTGATATTGTACATTACGAGCAATTCTAAAGTCAATTTTGATCATATAAATAACTCCTTAACTTGAATGATAATTGTTAACCTAATAACCAACGTTGTATCTACCACTGATTGGAAAGTATTACATCTAGTGGTTTAAAGCATTAATTGGAATCAATCTTCTTATCTTTTTTTTCCTAGTTTTAGTTTATACCTGGTTCTCTTGCCAACTACTCACCCTGATATATTATCCACTACTACCTCAAAACTCCCATTCACCTATATCTGTTTTTTATCTTTTGTGTAAATTAACCTATTTTAGCTTCTCTTCTACTTCTCCTACTCCTCCTCTTTTTTCTTTTTCTTTTACCTCTCCCATTTACCCAATCTTTCTCCATCTCTACTTCTAGCACTCACTTAAGATAATATTAAGGTTGGTAAATTTATCTACTAATCTTTTGATCTGTTCCAGAACTCTATTATAGGTTTACACCTGAATTCAAGTAACCCAAAGAAAAAGTTTCAACAAACTTTTGTTCCTACAAGGTCAAATAGAATGAGACTTAGTTAAGAAGTTATTTTAAAATAGGTTCCAGGTTATCTCATAAAATTGTAATAATATTGAGATCAGCAGAGGTCACACATTGAATTAAAATATCAATATTCAGAAATCCACCCAAACCACAAAAAAGAAGCTCACAAAGTAATCCTTCACTTTAAAGAAGAAACCATAACTATAATGATAGATGGATAAACATGTAAATAATATGAAAAAACAAGGAAACCAATCAACAAACAACTCATAATGATCAACAACAGACACTAATAACACCTCAGTGGAAGAAATGTTAGAGAAGGAATTTAGAAAATTCATACTTAAACTGTTCTATGAGTTAAAAGTGATGTAAGCAATAAAATCAGAAAGGAAATACAGGAAGGGAAAGATCACTTCAATAAAGAGGTAGAGAATAAAAAGAAGAATCAAATGGAAATCCTCAAAATGAAAGAATTAATAAACCAAATTTAAAAATCCATCAAAAGCATCACCAGGAGATTAGACTATTTTGAAGACAGATTTCTGGCCTCAAATACAAAGTATATAATCTTGAAAAAATAAAGTCAACCATAGAAAAAGATGTTAAGAGATGGAGAACATGATTAGAGTGTTCAAGAAATCTGGGACAACATTAAAGGGCAAATTTCAGATTCATTGAGATAGATGAAGGCTCTGAAACATGAACTAAAGGATGCACAATATTTTCAACAGAATAATAACAGGTACTTTTCCAAGCCTTAAGAATGAAATGGAAATTCGAATATAGGAGTTATATAGGACTCCAAAAATACAAAATTACAACACATATACTCCAAGACATATTATTATGAGAATGCCTAAAATACAGAATAAGGACAGAATTTTAAAAGCAGCAAGAGAAAAATAACAGATTACATTTCGGAATTAAACCAATCTTAATTTTAACTGATTTCTCATCCCAAGTAGAGTTTGAAATAATATACACCAAGCTCAGAAAGATAATGCATGACAGCCAAGAAAACTATACCAAGAACACTATACTCCAAAATTGAAGAAGAAATAAAAACCTTCCATGATAAATAAAAGCTCAAGAAATTCATAACTAGAAAGCTTACACTACAAAACAAGCTCAGTAAAATATGTCATGAAGAAGAAACGAAAAACGAAAATGAAACCCAACAGAGGGAGGCATTACACTAGAAGAATAGTCAATCAAAAGAGAATTAAATCTAATTTAAACACCAGATACAAATAAAAATGGCAGGACATAAAAATCATTCAATAATATCATTGAATGTAATTGTTTTAAACTCATCAATCAAAAGATACAGGTTGGCAGATTAGATTTTGAAACAAAACACTGCTTACAAGAGACTCATCTTACCCAAGGACTGTAGGTGAAGGGATGGGAAAAACATACCACTCACGTGGTTCTTGTAAACAAGCAGAGGTCACTATTCTCATATCAGATAAAATGTGGAAGCTAACCCAAAATAAGGAAAAAGATCACAGGAATAAACAAAAGGGATGGAAAGGGGGGAGGGGGAATGGGATAGGAAAAAACTGTGGAATAAATCAGACCTAAATTCCCTTTGGTCATAAATGAGTATACCACAGAAAACCTCACCATCATGTACATTAATAAGACACTAAGTTAAAAAAATTATTAGTAAATAACAGAAAGCTCAGTACAGTAGATGGAGCAGAAGAGCAGATGAGAGGAAGGGAGGTGAAGAGAAAATACTGGGGACTGATTTTGAGCAAGTTATATTTCATGCTTTTATAATTATGTCATTGTATATTCTATTACCATGGATGTCTTACAAGAAGAAATAAAAAGAAAATGAAAGTTGTAATAACTTTTGTTGCCTATCATGCTAAATAGATTTTAAGAGTTTGTGATCATTTGGTGAGAAGAATTCAGGAAGACATAAATGCTCTGGAAATATAAAATGAGGACTCCAGGCATTTGTAAGTTTCCCTGACAAGTAGAGGGACCTACCACATGCCTTTCCACTTCAAGAACTCCTGTTCAACCTAAACCATTCAGAACCTCACCTCAGCCACTTTAGCTGGTCTCCTCAAATCTCTATGTGCCTACTCCAATATCTTCATCAGAGCAGAGAAAGTAGTTTTTAACAAATCCAATGAGCTCAACTCTCTCTGTTCCCTGAAATCCTTTAATGACTTGCAACTGAATGGTATTTATCCAGGGCCTTTCTTTTCCTGGCACCCTTTCTCATCTCTTTGTGTGCATGTTCTTAATTTTCAAAACCAACTCCAGTGCTTCCATCACTGGGACCCTACTTGCCAGCATTCTGAGCTTCCATCACCCTCTGGAGCTCCATAGTTTTTCTTCAACTTCAAAACTTTGAACATATTTTCCACCTGCCTCATTTTCTTCCCCCACCCTGAATATATCACCTTGACAGAGTGGCTGATGTATTTCAACTTCTCATGAGTTTCCTTCATACCCTGAATATCTCTTGTCCCCATATGTCATGATATTTTTTCCATAAATTTCTTTCTTTAGAAGGCAAATGTCATGAAAATAGTGTCAATGTCTCTCCTGAAGAACATACAACATCTAGAATAGTATCAAGCACATAATAAGACTTGATACATGTTTGCAGAGAATATATCTTTTAAAATGCTTTCCACCTTATATTTCAATTTCTGAATAGTGGATTGGCAAATTTTCAATATAAATTTTTATATCATGTTGTACCTTTATGATGCTTTTATTCCTTTCAGAAGCTTTACATAAGGATAAAAATAAAAACCAAGCATGAGAGCAAATCCTATTGTATTGAGTAATCCCAAATATATTCATCAGTCCGTATAACCAGTCTTATCAGCCTTATGCTTTGGAAATGTTCCAGCTACATTGTAATTTTCCTTGTTCAGAGCTGTTATATTTTTAATCTTTAATATATTGTTAAAAATCATATACAGATATATATTTAGATCCTCTCTCTCTCTCCCTCCCTCTCTGTCTCCCTCCCTCCCTCCCTCTCTCTCTCTCCCTCTCTCCCCTTATAATCATTAGTACTCTGAGAATAAGCCTGTGGTTCAAGAAAGGATTGCAAGTAAAACAAATTATTTTTCATTTCTCAAAGTCACTAAACACTACACCTTCAAAATTTCTTGGGGCAAAGGAGAAACAATGGGCATGTAAAAAGGACTTAAATACCAAAATATATAACTTTAAATTTATTTTTGAGTGGGAACTAGTTCCTGGAGTTTAACAGGTGGTGCTTCATTTAGTCTCATTAATAGCAAAATCCTTCAGAATCTGTGCTTGCTCCAGACAGAGGCCCCATCATTAACTCAGTGAGTGGGAACAACAGAGCATACTCACCTAAAACTTCAGCAGCATCTTAAAGCACAAACACAAGTCTTGACATCACTTGCAATTTAGAGGATGTGAGTCCTTCCAAGTTCAGAATACATGAGGCAGATATTTGATTATAGCAACATCTAACAAGAAGGGGCTTTAAAAAGCATATGACCCTGCTATTCCACTCCTGGGTATCTTTCCAGGGGACTTAGAATCAGCACATTACAGTGACACAGCAATATCGATGTTCATAGCAGCTCAATTCACTATTGCTAGGCTATGGAAACAACCCAGATGTTCCTCACTGGAAGAATGGATCCAAAAACTGTGGTACATTTATACCATGGAATATTACACAGCAATTAGAAACAATGATATTGCAGCCTTCGAAGGTAAATGGATGGCTATGGAAGAGATCATGATGAGTAAAATCAGCTTAACCCAGAGATCTAAAGGTCTATTATCTCCACTCATCTGTGGAGGTGGTGACTAGACCCTGGACAATGAGAAAGTTGGTCTAATAGCATGAGTTAAATCCAGATAAGATGCAATGCTTTACAATCTAATACTTTTTTTAGAGATATAGTGGGAAGGGGAAGGGTGGGATAAAGGAGGGTAATTGGGGGGGCACTCCTGGGGGTAATTGCAATATCCAGAATATATACACATTTTATATTATTTTGTTAAAATCTTGTAAGGTTGTTCAAAAAAAAGAAGCATACTATATGAATTAAGAAAATGGAATCACTCAATTAAATGTCCTCCTACATCCAGAAAACAAAACCAAACCAGCTATTAACAGAAGCATTGCTTAAGTAATCAAAACATTCTCCACGTATTAAAAGATTCCTACTTCTTAATGACATCCTTTTATATTATTGAATGATTTGTCCTTTGCAGGACTAGCTTCAACAAGGAAGTTTGTTCACAAAAATGTGAGAAACTCAAGTTATTCCCTTTCGGTGTTGTGGAGACTTTAGTTGGTTTATACCTGGTAAAATAAAATGCCAAAAATGCTTATATAAATGAGTAATTCTTTCTTTATGTTGTAAGTTAAAGGATTATTCAAATAATAGCACAGATACAAAAGCACTCCTAATTTGACTTTCAATGACTCTTACAATGTACAAGACAGCACAGAAATCTTTTAATCATATGTATATATACATGTATGTATATACATATATGTATATAAACTTATACATATATACATATATAGTATTTATATGTGTATATGTGTGTGTATATATATATATGTATACATATATATATATACATGTTTTCAATCTTGTATTTTTGAAATATTTTTTTCTCAAGGATGTTTTTTTCGGTTTTGAAATTATTCATCCATGTTTATATGGCAATACTTTTTGTGCACCAAGTGGGTTCCCCAGTTGCATCCTTCTGCCCAAGATTCTGATTCAGTATGTCTAGGAATCATCCTGTGAGCTGTGTTTTTAAAACACTTCTGAGGAAATCTTGGGACTCTTTAGTATTGGACATCACTGTTCGATTCAGTGCAATGGCTTATTGTTTTATGCCGATTGCTCCCAAAATACCATTCTCATCTCTGCATGTATAATTCCCTCAGCTACATCTGCAGTCTTGATTCCTCAGCAGAGATTCAGATCAGCAATTATAATGCCAGATTTGATTTTTCCACCTGAGTGGCCTACTGAACCCAAGTTCATGTTTAACAACAAACTCATAGGAGGCATTAAAAGGAACACACAGTTAGAAGATATCAAAAGACTGTGGTCAGTGGATGTTTCAATGCTTTTTTGGACTCTACATTAGTGTGTTTTTTTTTTCTGTGATTGCACTTATGTGACTCCTTAAGACCTTGGTTCACATACCATGTCTTGGTGATAGTCCACATTTTTAAAATCTAAATATGAATTCAAATATTTTCATTTTAATGTGTGTATTGTCATAGAACTGTAACTGTTTTATTTTCCTGTATTTTCTAAGAAAACTTTAATTACTGTTACTGAGCATTGGAATTTGTATTTCTGGAACTGATCAATGTCGTTACTGACAAAACATTAGTTTATCAACCTTGAAGAAGGCTTTAAAATCCTGATCAGTTTGTGTGACCAAGAGCCATGATCCATAAGTTTAATCAATTGTGATTCCTGGGTGTTTCCACCTCTGAACTGTGAAAAAAGATTTTGGTGAAGATCTAGCAGTGCCACTCAGTCGTGAGGCATGTGCTCAGCATGAAAAATGTCCTAGATTCAAATCCCAGTGCCAGAAAAAAATACCCCAAGAGTAGACTTTGATTGCAGACTCATGACTTTTATTAATATTCACACTTGCTATTATGATACGTGTTGTAAGAAAACAAAACTTGTATAAGGAAGGTATTGGAAAATAGGTGGAACATGGGAAAGCTCTTAACCAATACAATTCTTTGTAATAATTTGGCATTGTAAACATAATCATATGTAATCTTGTCTAGAACTGTGATGAACTCAGTAAATTTTCCAAAGACCTTACATACCAATTGCAATTTCTACATCAAGAAAGTCACAAATACTAAGATGGAACTTGGAGTGTACCTCTATACCTTTTCAGTATTCTCTGTGTCTATCTGGAAGGTATAATTCTTTAAGACACACTTTAAACATACCTGCATGATGCCTTTTATGACTCCATAAGTCATATATAATTTTCCCTTTGAAATGCTCAACCGAGAACCTAGTTTTCATGATACTCCATGTTATCATTAGGTAAGCATTTTATTCCTTAAAATTCCTTTACTACCTATAGATCTGGCTTAGGTCCCTATATTAGCTTTATTATAACAAAATATTTGAGATAATTATAAAGAAAAACAGGTTGATTTTTGACTTGTAATTTAGAGATGTCTGTCCATGAGAAGATAGTTCTATTGCTTTGAGCCTCTGGCAAAAGGGGCACAGCATGGGTAAGTGTGGGGTGAAGTCAAACTGCCCAACTTGTGATTAGAAAGCAAAAGGGAAGAAACAAGAAGAGGTTCCCACAATCCTTTTTAAGGGCATGCCTCCAATGTCCTAAGCACCTTCCACTAGGACTTCTACCATTTCCAGTAGCACCACCTTGACAACCAAGCTTTTAACACCCAGATTTTTGGGTGACACTTATCTGAACCACAGCAGTACTCAAACACCAAAGTCACATAGTGTATATCAGAATACCCAAGTTCTTGAGGCAGTTTATTTCACAAGCATTTAAGTTGTGTTTCTTCCAATCTCTTCAATTTGGAAGTTCATGAACCTTTGTCCATTTCAGTAGTTGAAATCTATTTCGTTGAGGAATGACAGTCTTGTCAGTGAAAGCAATGTCAGGAAGAAGGTCAGGGAGCAGTTGCATGGGAAAGTCTTCCCAGCCTGAGCCCCCAAACCACTGATGAAGTCTGTGTTTCCACATGCTCACATCCCTTGGTTCTTGTAGTTGATAATCTCTCTTTAGGTCAGTTTCAACTTCCAGACAATCACACCAAGGTCAGTATTGAACTGAGTCGCAGAGATCCTGGCCAATTCCAGCAAGACCAGGCCTCCTGGGCATCTTTTCCAGGGCCCAATGAATAATTAATGAGAGAAGATAGGTCTGAGTGATGGAGAAATCGAGGAACCAATTGCTTATTCCACCATCTGGTTTCTATCTTACCTTCCTCATCCCCCCTGACATACCCATTTTCCAGTATGGAGATGCAGTCTGAATAGTCATAATTCCCTCCCTATCTGAATTTTGGTGTTTGAAGTACTCTGTCACGGAGTACTAGAGAGACCCTTTAGAACAACCTGATTTTTGATTACATATTCTGATCTTGAAAGTCAATTAATAAAAAATAAAAGGATATCGTGACATGATCTAAATTGTTGGGGGCTTTAGCCCCCTCACATCCCACCTGGCCTGCAGGGGAGAAGGAGAGAGGCACACCCCAACCAAGGCGGCCAGGAGAGGTAAGGGTCGACTGACTGCCTGTTCCCAGCCCTCCTGGAGGAGGACAATCAGACATATAAGGGAGACCAGTCACAGCCGGAGCTCATTTATTGAGGAAGTACACATGGTAATATAGAGTGGCAGGGCCAATAGGGAGAGGAGATGTCAGAGAGAGAGAGAGAGAGAGAGAGTTCATGTGGGCAATCCAACCATATCAGGAGAGGCTCCTAAGTGGTCTATGGGTCAGTCATGAGGGCTGTGGGTGGCTGCTCTGATCACGTGCACACAAGGGGCCAGCCGCAAAGCGCTGCCTCAGACTGATGTAATCCCCACAAGGTGTTGCCCCACATAAATGATATAATTACATGGTACATATTACCTCATTTAATCCCTCCAGCATATCCATGGTTTAAATATCACCCCCATTTAACATATAATGAAATCAAAACACACATTACTTAAGAACCTTGCCCAGTGTCACAAAATTGCTGAAAAGACTGGCCCCAAAGAAGATATAAAATACCCAAAACCAACATTTTCTTTGGAAGTATTTTTTTATCCATTGGAAACAATCAGACAGTGCAGTAAGTCATGCTACCTGGAAGTCATTCATTTTTCATTCTCTTATGTCTACATCCAATCCATTAGGAAACTGTGCCCCTTGTCCAGAAAATGTTCAGAGGTCTAATTACAGAACTGTCACACAATCCCAACCCCACCCTGGGATCTTCCATCCCTTATATTTTCTACCTTGAATGCATTGTAATGTACGTATTATATGATTGATGTATGTTTTGTATTCATATTCCATCTTTAACTTAACAGACTCTTCCATAGCCCTAACAGAATAAGAATTACCTGAATGGCTTTTTGTGATAGTTTTTTTGTTTCCTACTGATTTCTTCAATTCTCCAATTTCAGACAATAGAACTCTCTCTGGCATATAGAATACAAACTGATTCTCAAGTTTATGTTTGCATAAACATAGTTTAGTATAAGAAAATAAAGGAAGTGTGCCAACAATGTTTCTCTCATACATTCACTGAATTCTTCCTTTCCTCTTAATGACAAGGTATTAATATTTTCTTATCCTGGAAATAGGATAGGAGTATATTCAAGTCTCTGACTCTCTTGTTTGGGTAGAAAACAAACCCACCTTGTGAAATGAAAGGTAAATTTGCTGATGGCTCAAGTATTTTGGCAGCATTTTTGCAACTGCAGATATATAGGGCACTTAGTATTTGGGGCTCCTTTAGTTCTCCTTCTTGAATTCCAAATATGTCACAATTGCAGTGGACACAGGTACTGGAAACACAAGTCCATTGCTGTTCCAATTAAGTCACTCCCTAAGGTGGTTTGAGCAGTCGCTTAAATAGCTTGCTTTTTTTCTTTCTTTCTTTCTTGCTTTCTTGCTTTCTTCTTTCTTTTTCTTTTTATAAAAGAAATACCTTACATTCACAGTTGTGCCAGAATGTTGGTATTTACTCTGGCTTGTTTTTCTAGAGGAATCCCATACTCTCTAATAAAGTACACACTATGATGGTAGATCTGTGTAATTATGAGGCCAGCCACAGAGTACAGGAAAACCAAGATGGAATGTTTGGGGTTGATTAGAGAAATTATTTGTTCTATTCTGGGGCAATTTGGACTGAACAGGAGTTTTAATTAGGTAGTAAGGTGATCCAGAATAGATTATACTTTGGTCAATGAAAATTCTAATATAAGCTAAGAGCATTGTAAGAAAAGAATTGTGTGTTACATAAAGTGCTAATCACCTGGGAAGCTCCAAGGATACCTTAACAAGCTGACTCATTAAAACTTGAATTTTAGGCTCAAATAAATAAATCCATTTTGTATTGTTCACTGAAGATTATGTTTTGGTTTGAACCATTTGGCTTTTCTTTGTTCAATTTTTTTAATTTTTGTGTATATTATTTTTTAAGAGAGAGGGGCAGTGAGAGAGAGAGAAAGAGAGAGTCAATTTTATTTAGTTTTCATATGACTTTTGTTGCTCCAACACTTCGTTGTGTACATGGTCCTGTGATTTCAACTTGCATCCTCGCACATGCCAGGCAAGTGTCATAACTGCTGAGCCACTGTTCCAGCCTTGTGAGTATATTCTTAATGAAAAGAATTTACCCAGAATTCTAGGACTTTAAAAAATCCTATTCTCATTTTCTTATTATACCCCAATTTGTGTCATATGAAAATATTATACATACATATATATATATATATTTTCATGTGGCTTACATCTTATTATCATTCCTTAATAGAGTAAATGTTTTTGGCATTTTAAGAAGACTTATACTGGGTTGGAGTGGTGGCTCAGCAGTTGGAGTGCTTGCCTGGCAAGGGCAAGGACCCAGGTTCAAACACCAGCACCACATACACAGCTAAATGTTGGAGAAACAAAGGCCAGATGGAAAAATAAATAAAATTGGTTCACTTTTTCTCTCTCACTCACTCTTAAATCACTTAAATGATATTAATTTTAAATGTAATAAATGAAATAATTTCCCCATTTTTAATTTCTCACTACAATAATCTGCTTATGAGTTATTACCATTTTTATAACTGTATTTTTAATTAGAAGAGTTATTGAATAAAATCAAAATAAAGAATGAAGACAAATATATATCAGATTTTAATCCAGGGCTGGAGCAGTGACTCAGTGGTTACAGAGCTTTCCTGGCATGCATGAGTATGTGAGTTTAAACCTAGCACCACTTACACACCAAAGTGCCTGAGGAATGAAAGTTACATGAAAAACTAAATAAAAATTGCTTCTCTCTTTCTCTCTCTCTCACTGTCCCCTCTTAAAAAAAAGAAAACAATATTTTAATCCAGGTGTCCATGTAGAAGAACATTTAGGGTACTACAGATGAGGATTTTTTCACTACCAACCATTCATTCCTTCAACCTCTAAGTTCTCTGCATAGTCTTAAAGACAGGAACATTTTATTTTCCTTGTCAATGCTTACGGATCAAATTAAGGTTATAAGGGCTATTATAACTAAATTTCTCCGTCACGCATTTGCTACAGAATGGGAAGTAGAAATAAAATCCCAAGAGCAAGGGGTCAGAGTAGATTTCAATATCCATCAGCACCTAGCATATGTTGCTGAAAAATCAGATCAGATAGTGTATGTGAAGCACCTTGAACAAGGCACGCAGCAAGCACTCAGTAAGGTTAGCTGCTGTTCTTACATTTTTACATCTACATCTATTCACAGAACTTTTTCTTTGGTTCCTGTATTCATTATCAAAATATCTATATCATTGGTATAGTTATGAATGAATCTGGAGCAACAATAGATTCTGTGAACAATATCTTCTCCAACAAAGTAATATGAACCTGAAGCTAGAATTTAATCACAGGAACATCGCTTGTCTTTCTTTTCCCACTCACAGTTAATAACAACACAAAATGATTTCATTAATCTAAACTACAATGAATTGGGTTTGGAGTGGTGGCTCAGCTGTTACAGCACTTGCCTGGCATACATGAATATGCGAGTTCAAACCTCAGCACTATGTACACAGTGAAGTCTTCAAGCAAAGACAAAGAAAGCCACATGAAAAACTAAATAAACTTGATTCTGTCTTTCTCTTTCCTGCTCTCTCTCTCTCACTGTCCCTCCCTCTTTAAAAAAATAAAACAAACTACAATGAATTCCAAATTGTAGAGTCAGAAAAACTATAATAAGAATTTCTGCACTCTGGGTAAACAACATATCAACAACAGGACAAGAACATTCACATCATGTGATGCTTAAATACATTCTGATTTTAGATTATAAAATAGTTTAAAGAAAGTGAATCATGAAAGTGTAGTTATAAATAGCATTAGTGTAAGATTCAAAATCCATAACTCTCCACGTTTTATTTAATAAGGAAGAACACTGTTAATTTCATGGTGATGGCACTTCCTGCGGTGAGTGGGCAAATAAAGATGATAAAAGTCAATCAAGAACTCAGGATCACAATATGCGTTCTATTAATTTACTTTCAAGAGACATTTTAGTTGCTTTTAAAGCTCTCCTTTATTCAAAAACAGGTACATTCTACTGGATGTCACTGTAGGGTGTCAATGGCACTATGAATTTGTTGTAGAAAAGAAACATGAGTGTGTAACTTTTTAAAAGATGTAATTGATTAACAGGTTCATATCTAGGAAGCCAAGAGACAGAAATAGTTTAAATGTGAAAACAGAAATTATGTAATTACTGAATCACTCATAATCCTCTTTCCACATCAGTTTTTGGCACAATTTTAATGACTAAGAAAAAAAATGTTGGTTCATTTTCAGATTGCAATTTAAATAGCAATGCAATCACACCACAGATTTAAAGGGGGGAAAGTTTCTCTAATTTATTCTCCTATGCAGCATGACTGCAATGTAATGAGTCCTCTGTGTTCTATATTGACTCACAAGTCCACACAAGGCCCTCCCAAAGGTTTGGAAAACAGAGACAAATCCCTCTAATACTTCTGGGCAATCATGCTAAGTAAGTCAACACAGTGGTATTTAAGAGCATGTAACTAGAACCGGATCATAGAAGTTCACAAATCCATCATTATCCAGTTTTGATACTGTACTGCTATTAGAGCAACCTGGAAGGAAGATTCTCTTCTCCTGGCTTCCATGGCTGGAGGAACACTAAAAGCACAAACACTTAAATGCAAAAAAATTTATTTTCTTGTGGGCTTCATAATTAAGAAACAGAGAGAACAAACAGAATAAAGAGCAAAAGGTAAAGGAGTCTCAGCAGATCAGATAATTTTAGGTTGGAAGCCAGAGAAGGTTTCCTTTAAATCAGGTGAAACCTGCTTAAAGACAGATGCCCCAGATCACCTGAAGTGGGATCTAAACAGACAAGATTTCCAAATAACTATGCCACCTCCCACACTCTGCCCATCTGATGCCTTTTGGAGTGTTAAATAGAGCAACTTGGAAATCCCAATGAGGAAGTCTGAGCTGCTGGAGGAGACAGCCTACTCAGCAGGAGTTTGGCACGGACAGTCCCCATTCCAAGAGCAGGTGGACCTTGCTGTTATTCCTAGATACAAGGCTTAGCTCCCCACCTTGTCTTGTACAGAAGGATTTTTATTTTATTTTATTTTATTTTATTTTATTTTATTTTTATTCCACTCAGGCTGGATATGACAGTAATCAATTTGTGTTTAGCCTCAGGTTGCAAGGTTAATCTCAGGGAAAGGAGCTGTTAATCTCTGTACGATAATATCAACCAGGCAGGAGAACCACTTTACCGCTTCAATTATGAAATTTAAATATTTAGACACTTCCAACATTTCTAATAACCAATTATATAAATCTTTTCTTTCATTTTTTTTTTGTCCTTACAAGTGAAACAATTTCAGCACTTATGAATCCCTTGAACTGCTCTACCCACACAGCCACCTCTCCTCTGGAACAAAGGTTTGGGAAAATATACCTACAAATTTTATTTTGTATGAATCTATATTTCGCAATGTGCTAGTATTTTCAAATTTTTTTAAAATTTTATACACAGAGTATGCAACCTATTATATGTATTGTTGACCTCAGAACTACAAATGTTAGGTTGAAGCCATCTTTGTGTCACATCACCCCAGATATGGAACACCTATTTTGACTTAAGTTGAACAATAATATGCCAATTGTGCCACTTTGAAATTATTCTGTTCACAGAATTGAAAACTTAGGGCTTAGTAGTTTGAATGTATTGCTGACCATCTTTTTCCTTTATCTTCCTCATCTGCTCATGTGAAAATTATACACATTAATATAGGTAAAGTATTTGAACAATGTCTGACACCTATTAAACAGTAAGTGCATACTTGTTATTTTGATTGGTGTGTTGAATATTTTCATATTTTATTTTATTGAACCTGTATTATCTTAAAGGAGAGCCAGGGTTATTTTCTTAAATACACATAGTTAAAACTGAAGCCCAGAGAGATGATCATACCACAAATCACACAGAATATAATATGCAAGGCTTAAATTTAACTATCTGTGAATCCAGATTTGGCTCTCTAGCATTATTAAACAACAACACTGACAATTTGATGGTAAATTCTGATATGCAATGGGTTAGCTTGCATCACTAATTGAGAACAATATCCATTATTTCAGAATCATATATTTAGATGTGTGGCACATAATGTTAATACATGGTATTAGAAAAGAAATCATATGATTTTTATTAGAATATTGCTATTCCAGTAATTAGCTAGTGGACCCTGATCCAACTCATTTGAATTTTCAATGTGATTTTTTTAACACAAAAAAAGAATAAAAATTATTGAACTTCAGAGCTAGAGCAGAGAAAAGAAAATTAATCCAATAATTACTTTTAGGATCTACCATATGCAATCCACAGGGATAGGAATTTAAGAAATACAAATTAAATATGAAAATGGCTCTCCCATAGAAGATAACAGTCTAGTAAAGGATACAAAATTGCAGAGGCCTTTTCCTTTCTGACCTTCTTTACTTTCCCCCTTCACCTTCCCAGGAAAGAGATGTTTAGATTGCTCAAATGTAGGTACACCAATTTATCAGATTTGGAACACTACTGACCGTAGTCCCTGCTGGATAAGTTTACACACATTAAAAGTTCATGCACAACCTATGACATTATCTTTTATTCTGTTTTAGTCCTTAGAGATAAAGATTAAAAGGCCAAAGCTCACTTATACTAATTGTCTCTTGCTGCATAACCAACTACCCCTAAATTCAGTGACTTAGAATAACAATCATTTTATTTGCTCACTCTTCTGAAGACCCACAATTTGGTATTAGCTGTGGTCCCACTTGGTGACTCATGTGACTTTAGCCATCTTGTGTCTTAAATGGGACTAAATGGCTAAGGTGACCTCAATTATAGGTCTGCACCCTGCAAAGTCTTTGACCTGTGCCATGTATCTCTGGCATTTTTGCCCATGCTTTCTTACATTGCAGCGAAATCTTAAGTGCACTTTATTCCCTCATGCCATTTGCTGTATTCAGCTTCATTTCATTTTCAGAATAATCTGAATCTGTAAATTTCATTTACAGAAGAGAATATGCACCAATATTCTGTAAGCACTCTGTAAATATCTTAAATGAAAGCAAAACGTTTTTCCTTTTTGCAAAAGCAATGCTTTTTAGTTGCAGAAAAAAATTTTAAATAACAAATAAAAAGGAAGTTAACCATTTATAATTCTTGCACCTACTTGTGCTTTCCAAAATGGACTCCACTAGCCACTTGGAGCTATTTAAATTAATTAAAATTAAAAAATAAAATGTTCAGTTCTTCAGACACAATGCCACATTTGAGGAGCCCAATAACCACGTGGACAGGGAAGATTATAGAACATCTCAAGTATTCTTACAAACTCGGTTTAGAACTTCTTAGAAATGCCTTTCTGCTTCAGTCTACTGGTTAAAGAAAAAAAAAACACCAGCCTAGAATCTAGAATTAGAGAAACAAATTCCATCTTTTAATGGGCATTGATGCAAAGAACCTGTGGCCGCTCTAAACCCACCAAGCCATTTTTTAATTTTAATGTTATGAACTCAATGCTTGTGTTCTCCTGAAATTCACATGTTAAAATCTAAACCCTGAATTGAAGGTATTTCAAGGTGAGCCCTTTGAAGGTATTTCAAGGTGAGCCCTTTGAGAGGTAATTTGGTCATAAGAATGGAGCTTTCCTGAGTGGATTTAGTGCCCTTATAAGAAGAAGGTAGAGAGCTGGCTCACTATCCACATAGATACAGGGATGGACTGTCTAGAAAAAAGTGTCCAGACCATGCTGGCTCCCTGATCTCAGTCTCCTACCATTCAGAACTGTGAGCAATAAGTATTTATTGTTCAAGCCACCCATCTAGGATAAATTGCTAGAGAAGCCTGAACTGAATAAGACAGATAGGATATGTTGACCTTTCTTCTGTCCTAGCACTATCTTTTCTCTCTTCCAACCAGGACTTTAAATTGTAGTAAGATGGTCAAAAGCTTGCAGCATTATCAGTTTCTTTGGACTCATTCTTCACTGAGTCAGATGGGAGGGTTGTCTGGAGGCCCCTCTACTAGATCAGTCCCAAAGAAATAGTCAAAGGTGTCAACCCTTTGAGACTTCCTCTACTCTCAGATAAAATCAAGGAAGCTGCTCTTTTCTAAGGCTGAGAAATTCAATTTTCCAAGGCTTATAATTGACAAGGCAAAGGCATTTGAAACAGAAATATCTAATAAGAGAAACAATTCCCTTTCAGTCACCCTTGATCCTCTCTCCATGGATAGTGGCCAACAGACAATCATGGCCTTGCCTGCCAATTCCTGTATTTCAAAGAATCAATACTACACTTCACCATCTCATCATTGTGGACTGAGGGAAGTTGAAATTATAAATTTTATTCCCAGGGAACACTATATATATGTGTGTATACATATACATATGTATATGTATGTATACATGTATATACATATATGTATATATATAAACAAAGTTTAAAATAAAAAAATGGATGTAATCAACATTAATGTAGATAGTGTGAGAATCATGGTAAATATTATTTGATTAATTTAACTGTTAATACTGATGATTTAACTTGGTCAATTAATACTTGACTATCAAAATCCTGTCATGAGACACCAAAGTAAAGAATGCCATGTTCAGGTTGAGGATTTTCTTAAAAGCATTTTTTGAATGGGTGAGTCTAAATTAAAATTTGTAAGGGTACATATAGGTACACAATTTTGATCTTATTTTCCAGCAAAGACTCTATAGATTATAAAACACCTTACTCTAAGCAATCTGAGATATTTCCTGAGCTGCATATGTTGTTTTATTATATTTTAAAATAGCCTATCTTTTCTCTCTTGAAAACTTTTGCTTATACCTAATTTTAAAATGGCCCTTGCTCATTATATTGTTTTTCAGTGATGATTCCTTTTACTTAAATTACTTTGCTGACAAAAATGAGCTTAGCTCTTATTCCCTAACCACATGTTTCCCAATACAATTGTAAAAGAGTAGTCAAGAATCCTAGCATAAAAGAAGAAACAAGGGCATGTGTATGAATATGCATTTCTATTTCTTGAACTAGATCATAAACAAAATCTCCTGATATTCTTTCTTTGCCATATTATACCACTGCAATTTGGCAAGCATTCCTTAAGACCCTTTCCATGGACAAGTAAACCACTCCAGTCTTATCAGATCAACCACAGTGAGCCAAATGAGCATTTTATTTAACAACTGTAATAACACTTTCTGCTAAAAAAGGAATGTGGTTCTTATTTTGTATCTGGTATAAACAAACAGGAACAAGAGGAAAAATAATTCATGTGAATTATTATGAGCCAGCTCTAGCAAACAAATGAATCTAAGCTATGTTATAAAAGATGATGTAATTGGAGAAATTAAAAGATAATGATGAAAACTTACAGAAAGTCACACATGGAATAGTAGCCAAAATGCAAAAGATGCCGTTTACTTAAAGCTCTCAGCATTTTTTTCAAGGGTGCTATCTAATATACTAAATTACCCAAGACTATGATTGTCAAATTTTAATGATTTAGTTTAGATGAAAGATAAACCTCAAAAACAAACTCTTCATGTGACACTGTAAGTCTCCAGTGGAATTCCAATTCATAGCAAACCCACAAAATCTTGAAACAGAAATATTAGTGAAAATGCTATTAAACTATCCTATAAAAATCTATTTTAAAAAATTCTACTGAGGCTTTGGACCCTTATTTTTTATATGTGCAAAAATCAGGTTAAGTCTAAAAAGAATGGGCTGGGAGGAGATGGGGAAACACTGAGAAATGCACTATAACAAGTTATATTTCATGCTTTTATAATTATGTCATGGTATATTCTATTGTCATATAGATCTAAAAAGAGCCAATTAAAAAATCAGGTTAAGAAAGTAGTTGAGGGGCTGGGGATTTAGCTCAGTGGCAGAATGCTTGCCTAGCACGCACAAGGCCCCAAATTCAGTCCTCAGCCCTGAAAACAAAAAGTAGTTGAAATGATATCCTTTCCAATATCTTTCAGTAAGTGAAAATAAAATGAAGATTATGGACCAGGAAGACAGCCTTGCATGCAAAGGCATGAGGTGTGAGGAACATTGGAACATACATTGTATTCCTATGGAACAATGTTGGAGATGATGGTCTTGTGAGTTACTCCAAAAGAGAAAATAATGAGTATAAATGAGTATAATCTGGAACAATACTAAAGTAATGTCTACAGGTAACATTTTTTTTCTAGCTGGATGCCCAATCTTTACTTAAAATTATATGTCTCCCATACTTGTATTTTTAAAATAAGGTGGTCTATTAAAATTTTCTTATCCTCTCATTATAAGTATGTAGGGAATTAGGACAGAAAATTACTTGTTTTTAGTTTGTAGATACCTGGATCAAGAGAAGGTATACCTGGACCTCGAGGAAATCATGAGTTTCTCAACTCTGAGTTCCTGACAACGATCAATGATCATATTGGTCATAAAAAGGGATTAGGTAGGAGTAAAGGGTATTTTTCAGTTGGAAGAGATACAGAAAATTGTGACTAGAGAAAGACCATGGAAAAGTGCTTGTGTTTTAGCTCTGGCTTCTGTCTGCATCTATTCACGCCTTTGTAAGGCCCTCTTACATGGACATAGTTTGTCTGCATGAGTTGTTTCTGGCAACAGGCCATTAGCAAACTTGCCACAGATGATTAAAACTACTTGATGTTTCTGCTTCCCCTCCTCATGGTTTATCATATGAATATATTAAGAGATGCCAGCTAGAGGTTGAGCCAGTCAGGCACACTGACAATATCTGAAGTTAGCCAAAAGCTTTCTAAGTCCTAGATAATTATTCCTAAGTAGTAGCATCAAGTTTCCACTGTAAGAAATGCTCAGCCAAAGTGCAGCCAAACTGTGAACTCATGATCAATGCCACTGAGTTGCCCATATTGTTATTCAGCAAGAGCTCACTGAGATAATTTCTCAAAAATGTATTTCTCTCCAACCTTCACATTATTGTCATGTATTAATGACCCAAGTTGGTAATATGCACTTCATCTTCATGATTATATTCATGCTACCCCTCCAATGCACACATACACACACACATATACATCATACATGGTATCATAAATAGTATCAAGTCTACCTTCACAATATTTCCTTAATTGCTTTATTCTACTGTCCTTAGTATAATTTTATTTAATTATATTTAGCATGTTTCTTTGTATTATTTATCCCATAACTATTCTCTGTCTCCCACCTTAGATAATTCTTTCATATTAAAAGAAAATTTTCCTAAGACATCAAATTTTATCACAGCACTGTGAGGATTCAGTACCTCTGTTCAATCTCATAACTTAGCTTGCCATTGAAGTCTTCCCAACTTACCGTAATCTGTTGTTCAGCTTCATTTTCAGAAATTTCCAATCTTTATAAATTCCTGTCTGATTTTCAGACACCAACTTCTTTTCCTCTGTACCTATTATACTACTTAGAAATGCACTGTTCAATAGCTTATGTGGCTGCTTAAATTTAAATAAATTTTAAATAAATTTAAATATAATTTGTAATTCACTGTATTCACACTAGCCACCTTTCAAATGCCTGTGGCCACATGGAGCTAGTTGCTACCACATTCAGCAGTAGAAATTATAGGACATTTTCATTATGCTGAAAATTCTACAGTCAACCTGTAATATTTTCTTCCCCATAATAACTTCTTTACTACGGGGCTAAGCAAGGAGAATGTGTAGTACAAGCTGTGAATGTATTGCTTCACGTTCAGGCCACTGTTCTGATTGACACAATATGGAGGGAAAGGGACATTTTAAGGATAATCAGGCACATATTGAGCCTTTAGCAAGATTCCAGAATGAAAAATTAAGGAACAAGTTATATAGAAGTACACAGCAGGCAACTAATGTGCTTCACATCATGCAGCTATTTGAATTGGAATTCAGAGTAATTAAAATCAACCCTAGTGCTACTTGTGTGACTTCCCATCTGACTAGCTTTTAGGGAATCTCATTAAACTTTGGCTTCTGTTTTGGATATATACATGCATGTATATATCCAAAAAATCTATATCCATGCTTATATATTCAAGCTTCACAGGCTTCATGGAATATTAATATTGAATGGTAAAACATAAACTTTCAATGAGTCTGCTGACTAAATGAGATTGATTTTAGTTGAGATGCCCTTTAGAAAATACTACAAAATGAAGTCCAGCTCCTAGATGTGATATCAAACTGATTTTGATGCAGTATTATTCTTCTAATCACCCAATAAACCCCTCAAAACATGCACATCAAGAATTCCATTTACAGGAATTCCAAAGCTATAGGTACATTTCAATGAATGGGGTACTACTCCTGATGGTATTTATTTATCCATATAATATGTATTTCTACTGTGTCCACAGGTATTTTTTTAAAAGCAAAATAACTGAAATTGTGGGATCTCATAAGGTATCACAGAAACATCCTACACCCAGGGCTTGCTAAAGGAAAGACATTCATAGTCAGGTATCCTTTAAGTAATGTAATCATTACACCTGGTAAAGGGAGTAGCAATCAGGTGGAAAGATCACAGGGGAGAAAACTAAGCACTTTGTTTAGCAATAACAAAATGTCAGACAAATCTCCCTGATGAAAGAGACTTATATTACTGAAAAAAAAACAAAATAAAAAATCCAAGCACAGGGACTTGAGTACACACTTGTTCTGCATTTCTTTTTTATTACAGCCTATGCCTAAACTTGTGCCAGCAGTATTAGCTCTCACATCTGAAATTTTGCTGTTCTTTTATATGTTATGCTTGACATTCAAGACTGTAGTTATATTTGGTCATATCTTATCTCTCATACAATAGTCTGTGCCTTTGAAGGAAAGGTGTATCTTTTAAACCATTATGTTCTTTGTTATTCTTCTGCTTCACACACCTGAGACATTCAATGACTGATAGTTGAATTAACAACTATTTATGTATATATAATAGCTTTTTCAAGTTATTTTAGTTAGACTCTTCAGAAAAAGTATTATAGGGCACTAAGAACAAGCCTTGGTCTCATCCAGACTTCATTTAAAAATGTTTTTCTTCAGTTTTTAGATTGAACCAAGTACTGAATCCTCAAAACTTCAGTATATCTTTAAAATAAGATAAAATAAAATAAAATGATTATTTAACAGTTACATAAGGATCACATGAGATCATATATGTCAAGTATTTAAAACTAAGGAATTTTTAACTAAACCTTATTTGGGTCCAAGTTACATTTAGGATCTTCTTGTTCAGAGGTAAAATATGCTGTAAAGAGAAAAGGTATTGAGGGTATTAATCATGATTGGCAGTTTTTAGTTCATATTTAAGACATTTGTGGCTGTGGAAGGACCATACTCCTGGTTTGCATTGTATTAAAACACACTGAAATGGTGGCAGTGGATGTGCCTCATGGGTAGGCATTAACACCTTGCTAAGCGAGACAGTCCCTGTAATTTCAAAGCATCTCTTCCTCATGATGACCAGTTAAGTAATTCAATACTTGGCTTAGATGAGTTATGAATTCTATTTAAATTATGAGATATTATCTACAACTGACAAGAAAGGTGTCTTCTGTGTTGTAGCAACAGCTTCCCCAACCTGATGCTTACTGCACAAAAAACAAATGAATAATGAATATCACATGTGCAGCCTTCCAAGCACTCTCCTGCAGGAAGCTCTGAAATTTGCTTACAAGTGTCATGTACCACCAATAATTGGACTGGTTTGAGTTTTGTAGTGCAGTATCTGCTCATACTCTGCTTTCCTCCTAATTGCAATTATTAGAGTTGCTTTCAACTTTTTCAATTTCTGGTTCCAATGCATTGGTTGTTCAAAGCTGTGTGCTTAATTATGATTGTTGTTCTCCAATCATGGATTAATTTTCTCAAGAATGAATTGAGTCATAATTGAGTGATGTTGTTTATTGCCTCAACACAAAAACTGAGAGAAGTCTAAGACAGAAAGCTAGTGTGTATATGTACAGACACATACCCACAAACATATCAGAATATGAATTGAACTGTATGTAATGTATACACTGTATGCATGTGTATACACTGCATTATGTATACACAAGTGTATATATTAAACTTGATTAAAAACCCTTGATTTATAATGTTAATCTACTATATCAGTTCTTCCTGTAAACTAGGAAGAATATCAACCCGCATACTAATTTAAATTTGTTCTAAAAACACTTTAGCAATTTAACCCAATTACTTAAACACAGCATATTTTGTCCCTTTGTTCCTGTTGTTATACATTTGGGGACAGATTATCTTGTTTTGTTTTATTTTTTAATTTAGTCAGAAAGTTATTAAAGCAAAAGATTTAATGATTTTGGGCTCAGTACTGTCACTTTCTTAGCGCACAGCCACAATCTGGCTTCACACATTTGAGCAGAATTCATTCAGTATGTTTTGATAGACTTACATCAATCACAATGACAATGAGAATTTGATAGGAGAATCAATATTTTGAACTTTAAACAAAGTGACCATGCTTCAAAATGGCTTTTCATCATGCTCACATGTGTATCAGGTTTCTCCAGTAGTGACTACCTGGGCAGAACTGTTTCATAGGAAGAGCTCTAGCTTAAAATTGTGGGATGTGGTGAATGTAAGCTCTTGAAATACCTGAAATACCTTTCTATGTGCTATTGACCCTAACAACTCTGAAACTTTGTCCCCTTCTCTACAGCATGGATTCAATAAAACCTCTCTCATATAGTTGTTAAAGGAATATTTGGCACATGTTGGTGCATAGCATAGAATGCTCAGGAGAGAAAAGGTGCTAAAGAATGGTGTTTTATCAGATAAGAGTTGAAACCTAGATAACAATACAAAAACCTCCTGAAAGAAATTATATGAATACACAGAATTTGACTTAATTGGTTTTATTCTTAAAACACTCCAAATTTGAATACATAGCTTGTATAGATTGTGTTTGGCTGTATTGACCTGCAGTACTTTCCTTTTGAACTTCTAATCAGTTGTGCTTTAGTCAGCTCAGTTTCACCCATGCACACAATTGATTCGCTAATAAAAACCACAACATTAATGGAAGCTTTATTTGTACTAAATATATTACTTGCATTATCTTAACTATTATTCATAACTAATTTATGTGGTATTTTCATTATTGTATCTGTTTTCTAAATAGCATAATTCAAATTCACTTAAAACAAAATGCATACTTTGATGAATTAGAAAAGATATGATTAAAACTTTAAAATTCCAATACTAAAGTCCATAGATAGCAGAGCAACAGCAGAGATGAAGTGTTTTGTATGATCAAAATCAAGAGCATGGTATCTCTGCTGTAACATTTTCGGTTCTTTGCTATTTTTGTTGGTTATTACATCAAGTACTAAATGATTTGTCTGATGCCGATTATAACATAGTTGAAACAGTTTTTCTCAATAGATATAAAACAGGTATCTCTGAATTCTTCTGTTGCTGCCACAACGAAGGACTCAAGGAACACATACAGATTAACTCTAGGAAGACTGGAAACATTAGAGAAGCTAGAAGCTATGACCAATTCAGTAAATGAGAAGAGAGAGAAAGTGGCACACTGAGTAATGGTAGCAAGTCTACTTAGGCAGTGGGACATAGTGCTTACTGAGCAAACTCAAAGTCACGTGATGCTGCCTTTGCCTACCCTTCTTTTTCCATGGTAGACAAAATTGAGAAGTTATGATCCTTATTTTCTAAATTGATTCAATTCCTGCTTATTTAGGTTGATGTGGACAAAATCCAGTGGCTACTCAGATAGATAATATTTAGTTTAATGCATGTTCTTTGAAAACTAACTGATCAATACTAGTTCATTTCTGTACTCAATCTTACCCAAGAATATATGGTCCTTTTCAGGTTCCAGGTAAAGTAAGAATGATAAAAAAATAAATGTTAATAATATCTTATCAGAAGAAACATAATGTGTAATCTCATTCCTATTTCAAATTTTACATTTGATTTACATAGAATATTCAAATAACTTATAGAATTTGAGATATTTTTAAAAATCTGAGATGGATAAATAAATTGAGGGAAAAGTCTGTGAACAGAAATCAAAAATGTTAAGTTAATAATAATCTCAACAGTGAATAGAATATGGTTTTCCTCAAAATTCTGCCCACCCAATATCTTATGCCATTGAATATAAAGAAATAATCTTTATGGTACATATTGACATGGCCATATATCCAGTAAGGCTATAATTCCACAGAAAGCTACAGCTGACAGTAGGTAGTCATCTAGGCCCATCACTGAAACTTGTAATGCCCAGCCAAAGATAATTTGATGTCCTGACAATAAAGTGCATAAGACAAGATATTGTTAGATCTATGTCAGAAAGGAGGTAGGGAGTAGATAAGCACTCTTAGTGTGTTCTAGGAACTGGGGAAGGCATTAAAACTCTGGGTATGCTATTGAGAAAAGGGCTTATGTCTTAATATATGTTGGCTTGGTTGTAGAAGTGAAACCAATAGCCAGATTACACAACAAAACCCCAGGGTCAGAGATGGGCTGGAAACTCTGCTATTTTGACCCTAAGATCTTGAGTGTCAAGATTAACATGTGAAAATTAGAATCCAACTTCTGGTTATTATTAGTATACCCTGGGAAAACTTCAATGCTCCCATCTATGTACTACTTTCAGAATACTTACTCTGTAGGGATAAATTAAAGATTAAATAAAATGCAGTTGAAATTAGACCCATATCTTTCTCCTTGCATGAGAATCAAATCAAAATGGATCAAGAAGCTAGGAATTAAACCAGCTACCTTGCAAACGATGGAAGACAAATTAGGTCCAACACTTCAGCATTTGGAAATAGGCAAAGACTTTCTCAACATGTCTCCTAAAGTGAAGGAAATAAAGTCAAAAATCAGTGAATGGGATGCCATAAAGCTAAAAAGCTTTTGTACTGCTAAGAAAACAATCAAAAGAGTCAAGAGGTTTCCTACGGAAATGGAGAGAATCATGGGCTATGATACCTCTGACAGGGGCCTCATATCCAGAATCTACAAAATCTTCAAAAATCTCAACTACAAAACCACAAACAACCCAATTAATAAATGGGCCAAAGAGCTAAATAGAAACCTCTCAAGAGAGGACATTGATCAAGCCAATGAATACATGAGAAAGTGCTCTAAATCACAAGTAATCAGAGAAATGTAAATGAAAACTACTTTAAGATATCACCTTACACCAGTCAGAATGGCAAAAATGAAGAAAATAAACAATAATAGATGCTGGAGGGGCTGTGGAGAGATAGGCACACTAACACACTGTTGGTGGAGCTGCCAACTGGTACAGCCCCTCTGGAAAGCAGTGTGGAGAATCCTCAAAAAACTAGGGATGAGACCACCATGCGATCCTACTATTCCACTCCTGGGTATTTTTCCAGGGGATTTAGAATCAGCACATTATGGTGACACAGCAATATCTATGTTCATAGCTGCTCAATTTACAATTGCTAGATTATCGAAATAACTCAGATGTCTCTCACTAGACGAATGGATCCAAAAACTGTGGTACATTTATACCATGGAATTTTACACAGCAATTAGAAACAATGATATTGCAGCCTTTGAAGGTAAATGGATGGCTATGGAAGAAATTATGCTGAGTAAAATCAGCTTAACCTAGAGAACCAAGGGTCGAATGTCTTCACTTATCTGTGGAGGCTGGAACTAGACCCTGGCCATTGAGAAAGGTGGTCTATTATCATGTGTTAAATCTAGGTAAGGTATATTGTTATACAACCTAATAATTTTTTAGAGATATTGTGGGAAGGGGAAGGGAGGGATAAGGGTGGGTAATTGGGGGGGGGCACTCGGGGGTAAATCTAATCTTCAGAATCTATACATATTTTTATATTATTTTGTTAAAATTTGTATGGTCGTTCAAAAAATAAATTTCTCAATAAAAAATTAAACAAAAAGCACATTTAAAATGTCTCAGATGATGGCTAACAGATTTTTGAATCTGAATGTTCAAAGATACTATGGAATTGTACTTTTTCATCCACAGATGTCATCAGTATTGAACCTGGAATTTAGTAGGAAATGAAGGGTTAACTGAGCTTCAAGCATTTGATCCACAGTGGGAAGATTTTATCCAAGGAGTATGAGAAAGGCTGGAGCAGTGTCTCAGGGGTTATGGTGCTTGCCTGTCATGCCAGAATACGTAGATTTGAATTCCTGCACCACATACACAGCAAAGTGTCGGAGCAATGAAAGTCACATGAAAAACTAAAATTGATTCTTTTTCTCTCTCTCACTTTCCCTCTCTCTCTCTTTAAAAGAAAAAAAAGAGTGTGACAAAATATGGAAATCTTAATTCAGAAGCCCAACAATGGTATTCCTCAAAAAAAGTATTTTTACTTTTGGATCAACTCAGTTCAATGGAAGAAAAAAAGGATTGAAAACAAATACAATTCTTAATAACTTTATCAGAAGAAAATATAATATGGCAACTTTCTTTTCCCCATGAGAAATACTCAAGATAAAAATAAAGAAGGTAGCTGCCTCCATTTCCACAGGGACAAATGCAGCTCTGGTGCAGCTTCTTAAACTTCCCCCTCAAACACAAGTACTGGGAGAAGCTCACTCACTATGTGCAGAAGGGCTATAACAGAAACCAGTTTCAGATTTGTGGCTCAGCTTCAGTACAGTCAGTAATTTCCACAGGATTAAGACTGGGAAGGTTTTGTTTAGAAAAGATGTAAATGAGGGGGGCTGTGAGCTCAGGTGTGCAAAACATGAGGCAAAATAAGAAATTGGCACACACTGCTTGTCCTTTCATATGCATTTAATGTTTTGCTATACTACACAGAAGATATGCCAATAAAGTACTTCCTTATTGACGCAGAGCAGAAAATAAAATAATTCCTCAGTCTGATGTAATAGGTGATAATATTCCACTCCCTTTTTGAAAAGCTGTGTAGAAAGATTTTAAATGCATGGATTTTTCAAAAAGAAAAAAAAATCATACAGCTGTCTGCATGTGTTATATGACACATGTAAGTAAGATAGCTTTCTAAATGTAATATGAGATTTTATAGTGGGAACCTTTTATGAGTATCGGTGAAACTAGCAAGTCTTCAATCAGTCTGTCTTTCATTACTTCAATAATCCCAGGAGCAATCATGGGACAAGTTACCAAACTGTTCAAAACAGTATACAGATAGAAAATACTACTACAGCATTATATTCAAGTAATTACTCTAATATGTTTATTTCTAGTAATAACTTTGCTTCTCAAAATATTTTGTGTAGAAGAAAACACAAAGAAACAAATCCTATTAGATGGTTAAAAACTTAGGAAAATGTTTAATTATTTTTCACTGCAATAACCATTCCAGTAGTTCATATTAATATTCTAATTAGGGGCCTCCAAAACTGATAAATATCAGTGAGCTCTGGAATAATCCATGAACTCTGGTAAAATATTTGCTAAATTTCCTATATGTATGTAAAAGCTCATTTTCTAGGGAGAAGTTTCAGAGTATATATCTGATTCTTGTACATATGATTACCCCAACTATAAAAACCGTGCTGCTGCATTTGAATATGCATTCCCTGAATTTTATCTCAAACCTAAAAATGTATTTCTAGAAAACACAAAAAATATTGGAAACACAATGAAGTATGGTGTAGGGGTGTAACCTTTTATTTTTCTACTGGTTTTAGTAGTGGCTGGAAAAACAAAATATAATCAGTTGTGACTTTGTTTACTGGAGTTTCCTCTTTGAGGGTCAGAGAATTCTGCTTTAGACAAATGTTTCATTGGAAGAATGGTTAAATCCAGCTGCTTCATGTTCATTCATATTGGGCGGGTCATGGCAATCCAACCTGCTGTCTCTTGTCATCCCTGACCTTTCTGACTGTGGGCACACTGGGTTTCACACACATCCGGTCTCTAGGTATGCCATGCTTGGTGTATATCAATAAACCTATATTAACTTAATTCTTCCCAAATCACTCTTTGATTGAATAAAGTCACACATTGAAGTGTGGGAAGAAGTACAACTCCTTCTCTTTTTCTCCACTCTGGCAAAGCCAAATTCTGCCTCATTAGACTCATGTTTTTGTAACATAATCTCATCATCTCACACAGTGACTATAGTAGAGGAGTGGGACCCTAAACCAAATTTCCAACAAAATCTTGAATCAGTTTCTGAAAATCTAAAGAAAAAGAAAAAAATTCCCAGAATTTCCTTAGGATAATCTTAATGGTTTACATACTAGATTCTAAGGACAAAACCATAGGAATAATTGCAAAAATTCTTGCCACATACCTTAGAATATTTAGAATTGGTGCAACCCCTGACTGAAATCCAACCACAACGTTAGCATAAGGTCAAAGCACATGAGCTAGCTCAGTGCCATGGCAAAGCAACAGGCCCACTAGCTTTACACTGCTAATTGGTCTTAAAAACAGTTAATAAAATCATCAGCATCCCACAACCCCCATGTGGAACTGGCCCGGCAGATCTTTCTCTCAAATGCCTACAGAATCTAGATTAGTTACCAACCTCAGAGCAAGGGTTGGATCCAAAAGTAACTCAATTTTATACAGTCTAGATACTTAGGGCCAGAGAAAACATTTAACTCAGATTTCTCTTGTTTTAAGGAGGATAAAAAGCCTCAGAATTTTAAAAAGAAAACAATAACCAATGAGAGACAAAATCTACAAACCAGAAGAAAGTCTTGCCTCCTAAGTGGAATGTAAGTATAAGACCATCTATTTTGAAGAAATTACTCTTCCCATAAAATTGGTTAAATAACTGATGTATATAAATGTTTTCGAGTTCAATCACCAGCACCTATTATGTGGTGTTTAACATGAAACATAAATATGACTAACAAGAGCCCCACAAACTCATGTTTTGAAATAGATCATTTCAATAGACAAAACATTAACTGTAATGTAGGTATACGCTTGATGCAGTTTAAGACAATATTTTTGCCCAAATGACATCCTCTTTTGTTTTCTACTTGAAAAATAATAAGTTTTAAATTTTGCAAAGGAAGAGAAACATGTTTATAAATTGACTATATATTAGAGATAATACACTTAAATTGATAATTCCTGATGTTGGTTAACATAAATGGAGAATCAGAATAACATGATATCACTTTCTGAAATGGGTTCCTTCTTTGAGGGTTGGGAAATTATGGGGATATGAAAATGATCAACAATTAGTAGGTATCAAGTGGTAATGATGGACACTGAGGTTGGACATTGGGTGTAGCTTTAGCTGAACTGAATATAATCAACTGAATCAAATTCATTAAGTGAATGATTTATTTATTGGGGCACTGGGGAATTGAAGAATAGAAACAAATACTATTTGAACTGAAGCGATGAAGAAGGCTGACTAGCCAAAGACCAATTCAAGCCACTGGGTAGAAGTGTGCATGTGATTCAATTGTATCTCAGGTAACAGACACTGAACTGTACCTTCTAAAAAAACACATTAAAATACACCACAACAGGAGCTGGAGTGGTGGCTCAGGGGTTATGCACTTTCCTGGCATACTCAAGGATTGCGATCCAAACCCCAGCACCATGTACACAACAGAGAAACAAAAACCACATGAAAAATTAAAATAAAAACTGATTCTGTCTCTCTCTCCTCTCACTTTCCCTCTCTCTCTTTAAAAAAAAAAAACAAATACACCAGAACAATACATGAGTGTCTGTAAAGCAAGATATTAATCTTTCAATTTATTTTCTTTTGTGAATTCATGGCTTTCCTGACTTCTCCTTGAATTTTGTCATTGTTATCTTTATATCTCTAGATCAAATGGGTAGGTATTTATGTTCAAAGTTTAGCTGCCAAGAGACACCTGCTATCCTTAATGAGATAGACCCTAAGGTTATATCCAAATTCAGTGAGAAATAATATATTTATTGAATAATATTAGCTAATCATATTGCTAATAATATTGCTAATCATGCAAAATTCATCATTGTTTATCAGTGGATTTAAACATGCATCATAGCTTCCTTGTCCTTTGAGTGCAGCTTCAGTCTTTGTATATTTAAACATACCTACCCACCTCATCTTTGAAATTCAAGGGTGCCAATGTGTCCCAGACTGTTCAATCATATTACCTGTCCACCCACTTTAGTAATTCCTGCAACAGATAAGCAAATGATATAAGCAAAGTCTTTTCTAAGGATTGATGTGAGATACTCAAGAGGAAGAAGCTTTCTCTCTTCCTCTGAATTTGTTATGAGATAATCTATTTCTGGAACTTCCTGGAGCTATCTTTCCTATTACATGAAAGAAAACATCTATAATAGGACAAATAAGACCAGTGCACATACAGGAATGTATGCACACATGGCAATTAAGCAGATATATTCAACAAGGAAAAAATGAATAAAGGCTTTTCTAGAGATATTAATGATTCCTTTAAGCCTGTCAAGTGTGTAATTGACTTCTCTGCAAATATTTATGCAATTATTTCTTTGATTAAGTTAACCAACCACACCCAATATTTTTAGCTAAGTATTTAATAATTTCTATTTTGCTCAAGCCATTTACTCATTTATTTTTCGATAATTTATTCATTTATTCAATACCAATAACTTGTCAAGCTATTCTTCTTGATAATGAAAATACAGTTACAAATAAAACAGACCAACCAGGGACTTCATGTAATTCATCTTCTTGTGGGGAAATAGACAATGATCAAGATACATAAGTAATTATTTAAAATGTGTTAATGATATGTGCTAAGGAGAATTAAGTGGAATAGGAATATGGGTACTTTGGGGAATAAAGAGAAGTTCCAATTCTAAATAGCACAGCATAGGAAGTGGTTTAAATTAGGTTTCTGTCACAAAACATCACAAACATTTTATGAGAAAGCTTAATATAATGTGAGTCCATTGTACTTTTAATTTTATTTTTCACATTTTTAATTTTAATTTTCAACATTTACCTCATCCTACCATTGAAAAATCTATCCTGTGGGACCATAAATATAAGCATTTATTCCAGCTTTCAGTGTTTTCATTTTACTTGGTGTTTGGTTTAATAATTACATTTAAATCTCTATAGTTTCAGGTTGCTTCAACACTCAAATGTATACTTTTTTCAATGAGGGCACAATAAGTAGTTTACACTAATTTTTAATATTCTATGTGATTTCTCTATTAAATTCTACTGCAGTAACCCTGTGTAAAATATAATCCCTAGATTACAGGGACTTACAACAAACATTACATTTTACACTCACAGAATGGTAGATTTTTGAACATATGATGGATCACAGGAGCTTAAAACACATGAATGGTAACCTGCTTCTTAAAGGCATTGCTCAGAACTTACTCCCTATCATCTTTCCAAATTCCATCTGTCAGTGCAAGTCAACAAGGCCAAGTTCAACAGAATGGAGAAGTATATTCCACTTGTAATGAATTATTATTTTTAGCAAATAATAAAATAAATAAAAGTCTTTAAGTATAATTCTATAAATTGTGCACTAAAATACTGGAGAGTAGTCTAAACAAAGCTATAGAATGGAAACTCTAGAAACTTGGCCTCTTAAAGGTGGTACAGAATAACTGGTAAAAGACAATCCAGATTTTAAAAAGATCTTCGTAATAGTGATATGCCCATAAGTGAAATATCTCCAGATCATTATCTGAGCAAGCATGCATTTGTGTGCCTTCCTATACTTTTACTCAAATTCTCTGCCTTACCTTTGAGAGTCTCCTCTGCAAAGCCCTGTTGGCCATTCCCTCTTCTCTGGATTTAATATTGTTTCCAATATGGTATTTGCCCACTCTAATATTATTCAAAACCACTGTACTATCACATGAGTTTGGAAAGTTACGCTAATAAAAATTTGCTAACTGCACTTAAATAGCACTTTCTTCAACCTATAGCTCCCAGTCTGGATTTCTTGTGCTGTGGTCCTCTTTTCATTCAGTGTTCAGTACTTCTCAGTCTTTGGATGGCTGTTCACTGTGCCCCTCATCTCAAAGCAGTAATTTTGGCAGGCAAAGCAACTTCAGTACACAGCCAGGTGTTCTCCTTGGCACCCTCACCCCTGGAAAGGGTTGATTCAGATGTTCCCACACCTGTGCATTGGCTGCCCCAATATAGTTAGCTCCCCTGAACTTAATTATTATACTTTATTTCAAAATTCAAAAACAAAATAGTTGCTGAGAACACATGTAAAAAATCAGATCCTCCTATTTCCTGCCACCCCTAACACATCCTCCCCAGCAGAATAATATTATAAACAACTTAGTGTTCCTCCCTCACCATTTCCTTTTGATTTGCAGCATATGGAAATGGAATTCAACTCATCGTGCCTGAAAAACTGATTAATTCTAATGGCAAAAGAAACTAAATGCTTAACCTATGGTCCATGGGCAATTTAAGGATCCAGAAATGATCATGAAATTTGGCACAACTGATTTTGAGGCACATTATACTTTGGCATCTAAAGGTTGTCTTTTAAAGTAAATTTGTAAATAAAGTAAGACTTCAAACATTTTCTTATAACTCACCACTAATTCTCAGGCAAGACTCCCTTTTTTCCCCTCAAGGCATAATGGTTTAAGCCATTCATTTAACTTAAGCCTTTTTTGTTTGTTTGCTTTGAATATTATACCAAGCACT
Source organism: Aplodontia rufa (assembly GCA_004027875.1). Taxonomy (NCBI): domain Eukaryota; kingdom Metazoa; phylum Chordata; class Mammalia; order Rodentia; family Aplodontiidae; genus Aplodontia; species Aplodontia rufa. The sequence continues at coordinate 81,486 of PVKS010003504.1, forward strand.
TGATCATAATCCTACCTTAATTCTCCATAACTATGTGAAAGGGACCTAGGATTTGATATGTAAGTTTAGGTGAACTGTTGTTTCAAAGCAAAACACTATTTCAACTCCTTGGTCTTTGCCCAACAGAAATAAATATGTATTTCTGTGATAAGACTTACATTTAAATATTCATAGATACTGTATTTGAACTAGTTCAAGCTGAAAATAATTCAAATGTCCATACACAGTTGGATGAGTACAAAAGTTATGGCTTATCAATACAATGGAAAACAACCTATCAATAAAAATGAATGAGCTCTCAGAATAACCAGAAGAATCTAGAAAATGAAGAACACAGTTGGAAGATTCAAATGTTTTTAATTCCACAACATACTGTAGAGATACTGTAACCAAGACTATGATATTAGCATAAGAATAGATATATAGATCATCAGAATAAATTGGAGATTCCTAAAGCAAACTCAAAATTTTATAGTCAATAGATTTTTAGCAAGGATGGCAAGACAGTTTGAGGCAGAAAGAACTGTTTTACCAACAAATGTAGCTGAGACAAATTCATATCCATACGCAAATCAATCAAGTTAGACCCCTGCTTCATATCAAATATATAATTAATTAAAAATAGACCAAAGTTCTAAGTATAAAAGGTAGGATTTAAAAGACACAGAATGTGAATATTTGTGACCAAGAATTAGGCAATAATTTCTTTTTAAAATATTTTTATTAAGGAATTGAGTTATTGTACAATCAAATGCCTTTAAAGTAACAATATGATATGCATATACTCTACAACCAGAATTACCTCATAGATCCCTCCCTATTCTCCCTCCCTCTCCCCTCCCCTACCTACCCTATACTCCCCCCACTACATATCTATGATTAGGCAATAGTTTCTTAAACATAAAACCTAAATCACCATCAAATTTTAAATAAAATCAGCTAAATTGGACTTCATCAAATTTTAAAACATTTTTATTTCAAAGGCCACTATAAAAAAAGAGTAACTCATAAAATGGGAGAACACTTTCAAATCATTTTTTGATAAGAGTCTAGCATCTAGAATTACATAATAAATGCTACATCTCTAGAATAAGAATTCAAACAACCCAAATTAAAAATGATCAAAGTACACAGCACAGTGAATCTCAGAAGACACTAATTTTAAAAATATATAAGTAACTAGCAGAAAGATCAGGAGAGTCAATGGAAAGGAACTAGGGAGAGGTAGGAGGAGAGGGCAAGGGGATGTATTGGGGACTGAATTAGAGCAAGTTACAGTCCATGCTTTTATAATTATGTCAAGGTGGATCCTAAAAATGTGTAACTAAAAAGAACTAGAAAAAAAGATATGAAAAAAATGGTCAAAGTGTTTGAATATAAATCTCACTAATATATATATACATGCATGAGGACCTTGGCTCAGTGCCAAGCACTGCAAAGAAGGAAATAAAAAGCAAATACAGCCAGGTAGAATAATCTCAAGAGGCAGTAGGATCATAAGTTTGAAGGCAACCTTGGCAACTCAGCAAGACCCTATCTCCAAAATAAAATGACATAAAATAATCTGGCAAAAGAATAAATATAAATGGCCAATAAACACATGAGAGAAGACGAACATCAGAAAAAATACAAGCAAAAAAACTTAAAGAAAACTCTTGACATCATTGGGATGCCTGTTTAAAAACAAAAAAAGCAGGCAATCACAAGTTTTGGAAAGTATTTGAAAACAATGGAAATTTCTGCATTGCTGATGGGAATGTGAACTGTCACAACTACTCAAACCACACAACCAGTTCATCAGAAAGCTAAACAGAGTTACTCTAAGAATTACCAATTCCACTGCTATAGAGACACCCAAGAAAATTGGAAATATATTGTCACTCACAAACGTATACAGGAATGTTCATAGCAGCACTATTTATAGCTGCCTAAATATAGAAAAACGCTTGTGTCCAGCAATTGACAAGCAAACAAGGAATTATTATTCAGTCATGAAAAGGAATGGAATCCTGGTATTTGATATGATTCAACCTGCAATAAGCAAGAAAATAAAGGAAAGCACACAGAAGGTGCCACATCCTGTATGATCCATTTAAATGAAAAGTCCAGAAGAGGGAAATTTATAAAAATATAAATTAGGGGGGCTGGAGCAGTGGCTCGGTGGTTATGGCCCTTGCCCAGCACTCCCAAGTAGACGAGTTCAAACCCCAGCACCACCTACACAAGGAAGTCTTGGAGCAATGAAAGCCACGTGAGAAAACTAAAGAAAAATTGATTCTCTCTTTCTTTCTCTCTCTCACTGTCCCTCTCTCTTTAAGAAAAAAAAAATACATATAAATAAATTAGGGTTGGCCAGAAGCTTTGAGGAGGAGAAAGGAGAAAATGAACGCAACTGTTAATGGGTATGGGATTTCTTTTTGGAAGAAGAAATTGTTCTGAATTAGATACTAGTGATGGTTGCCCACTCCTTATAAATAAAATACCATAAAATAAATAAAAACCACTGAATTGTATACTTTAAAAGGATGGCTTTTACAGTGTGTGAAGTCTATCCCATAATATTAAAGGGAATGATCTGTTGATACATTTGACAATATTGAGGCATCCCTAAATAATGTACGAAGGTTGAGATATTTTAAAGAAAATAGCGCATACTGCATGATTCTATTTATATATTCTAAAAAGTGCACAGGAGTGACAGGAGGCAAAGAGATTACTAGTTCCCTGAAAGAGAACTGGCAGGAAGAAGGAAATACAAAGGGATATGAAGAAACTTTGGTGGGTGTTGGATTTTTTTACTGTCTTGATTGTGACCATGATTACATGGTTGTACACATGTGACAGAGCTTACCAAATGGTTGTGTCTCATGTGTGTGGTTTATTATATGTTAATAGTATTAGTGACAAGGAACTCATCACCAGGGAGGAATCAGGCTCAAATAATGTATGGGCTTTCATCATGTGGACTCAAAGACAGAACAGGTCCCAGAAAAACTGCAATTAATATTGGAGATTGTGCAGTTTCTACAATGAGAGAAATTTGACTTGAAGAGTGGCAAACAGTTTGAGAAACTTATGTCTGTAGTATGTGAGCTTCAAAATCAGATCTTTCCAATCTTGAGAAAAAAAGAATACAGTTGTCGGTCAGTCCCTTCTGCACTAATCTCCTCCATTCACATTCAGATGGGATGTCGAGGGAGCACAATAAAAACTATTTCATGAAAATCATCAGGAAGTCACTCTTTGATGGACAGCCATAAGAATTCATGCTGGAGCTGCTTCCACTCAGAGAGGTGAAAGGGCAAATTCAAGGAGGGGGTAAAACTCAGTTCTCCTAACTTGAATTCCAGAACTAAAGAGATAGATACATCTTTCAAAAAATAGCATGGTCGGGGCTGGAGCGATGGCTCGGTGGTTACGGTGCTTGCCTGGCATGCATGAGGACACTAGTTCAAACCCCAACACCTTGTACACAGAGAGGTCTTGGAACAACGAAGTCACATGTAAAACTAGATAAAATTGTTTCTCTCTCTCTCTCTTAAAAAATAGCATGGTAATTGCTCAGCATGAAAGGAACATTGAAGATTTTTGTCTTTATTAGCAGCAATAATACAGGCTTTTTATGGGTCTAATGCTGTTATTTATTGATTTTAATTTTTTATTAAGGTGTTGAGTTACTGTATCATCATAAATGCATACAAAGCATCATGTGTTAGGCCTATGTTCTTAAACCAGCATTATGCCCATGTCACCCACCCTCCAGTCTCAACTCTTCTACAAATAATGCAGGCTTTTGATAGTGGTCAATGAGTCGCCAATGTTTGATCCCAAAAGCAGTAATAGAAGAAAAGAAGGCTACAGTCTCTTGTAATGCCACCTAAAATCACATGCTAGACTGAGCTCCAGGAGCAGCAGGTCCTTGGCTGAGTATATGCTCAATACCTAGACAGTACCCGACACAAAGCGGCATTTGAAATAATGTCTGAATCAAGCATTCTAGGCGTCCCATGACAAAATGATCTGCTGTTATTGAAGATCAAAGTCCTGAACAAGTTTAAGAACTATGTTGATATAATAAAGTTGTGTGTATATGTGCAGGTGGGTGTGTATTACACAAATATATACATAGTGGACAGAAAGAAATAAATTTAATGAAAATCTCAAATGGTTCTCTGAACAGAGTATGGTGAAGAGTCATGTGTTTATATGTAGTATGTAGACAGTACCTTTTCAAAGTTTTCATTTGAAGTTGAGGAAAGAAGGATAACACTTGGTCCTCTAATGAATGGAGTTTGAAACTGTGATTTATGAGCTTGGATTTTAAAAGATCTAAGAAACTTACTCAACATATTCCAGGTAAACTGTCTTGGATTTGTTTTCTAGATTCAAAAATATTTCCTCAATTTTAATCCTTGGTATTAAAAATTCATTTTCTCTGGACTTTTGCATGGCAGGATCTATCTCATCTTTCAAAAAAGTGGAATTTCTGAGTATCCCGTTTCTGTAGCTCCCAATCCAAACTATGTGGTACTTTATCTCTGTATATTATATCTCTATGTATCTACATCTATCTGTATCTCTATACATATTTGATATTTGCTTTGAATTTGACTCATCCAACTAAAATCTAAGCTCCATGATAAGACAAATCTTATTTGCTGCTAAACGTCTAATACCCGAAGTAGAGACTGGCACATAGTAGAATTCAACAAACATTTGTCAATGAGTGCATGGATGAATTTGAGTCCAATTATTTTATAAGGAAATATAGTTGTATTCAGTTTTTAAATAGTATATAACTCCTGCTGGTTTTGCCTATAAAAGTTAATTTAAGATCACATACAACTCCCAGTTCAGGACTTACACAGATCTTTTCCACAATATTGTGATCATTTTATCCCACTCTAACAGTTCAATATTTTTGAACATCCACTATGACCTAAATCTTTTATTAAGCCCCGAAGATAGAAAAATGAAATAAGATCTTCAATTGTATTCCATGTTCGGAAGACAGAGAACATGAAAAGAGATGAAACAAGCATCATCAGATATCTTTAGGTGGTGCTTCAAATAAGCTTAAAGCAAGCAGAAAGTGATGCAAATGATGAATATCAAGTTTGGGGACCGTCTGTGAACTTTAATTATCTCTCCCAGATCAGTCTCCAATTGCTATGGGTAATTGAACATTGGCCATATTGCTAGTTAATGCTTCATTCCCTACATAACTTGGCACTTAGAAAATGTTTTGCAAGAGAAGAAATTATCCGAATTTTGTTATCCTGGGGTGGGTGGAAGATGACTAGAAATCAACTAGTTTATATTAACATCTTTATAATGTAGATTCTTCAACCTGGTTTTCAAATGTGTTTGTGTGTGTGTTATCTCCAGCTTCTATACAGTTGGCCCTCCATATATGGCTTTCCCAAGACAAAAATTTGTGTAAACTAATTCCATCTGTATTTACTATTTTTATTCCCTAAAGCAAAATAGTATAACAACTTTTCATATAAATTTCCCATTGTGTTAGAAATTAGATGCAATGTAGAAATGATTTAAAGTACAGACATCCCTAGGCATCTGCAAGTGATTTGTTCTAGGATCCCCCTCAAAAATCAAAATTCTCAGATGCTTGCCCTTTACATACAATGACATAGAATTCATAGAATTTGCATATGACCTATGCATATCCTCCCATATCCTTAAATCATTTCTAGATGACCTGTATGTAATACCTGACACAATATAAATACTATGTCAAATATTGTTATACTATGTTATTTAGAAAATGATGGTGAAACAAATGTCTATGCATGCTTATTACAGATATTATAGATGAAAAATTTTTGCTATTGCTTTGTAATGCCAGGCAATTGGTTACCACCGAGTTCACTCCAGCCCTCACACATTGCCAGTCTTCAGTTGGTTGGATTCCCATATGTGGAACCTGCAGACACGGAGACTGATTTACATAGAAAGAGGTACAGTAGATTACATGACGAGATTATACCCCTGTAAGGAGGGACTTGAGCATCTCCAGATTTAGGCATCAGAGGTGGATCCTAGAACAAATCCCCAGTGGCTATTGAGGGGCATGAACCTACCAAGCTATGTTGGTAGAGAAAGGTATTGCAAAAGTTTTACTCTGTCTCATGCCCACAGTTGCTTTCCTCACTTCTCACAGAAGGCTGCTCTGAGCAGTCACCACTTCCAATTTCTCCCTACACAAGTCAAGCAGGGAAGTTATGTTCTAATTACCATTAAGCAAAACATTGAAGATAAAATTTCAAGACAAAAACATACTTTGGGAGAATGTGTGAGAAAATGTTAGAATATTTCTGTTTTCCCTGAAGATTTCTCAGTTATTTAGTGGAGAGGGCTTGTAGGTTTGTTGTTGTTGTTGTTGTTGTTTGTTTGTTGATTTTATTTTTTTAAGCATCAGTTTCCTCCTTTGTTCATTTCAATGACTTTCCCAACTGCCTTAATTCCTATGTCAATGTCTTGATGTATGGAACTTGAGACTGTAACCCTTAAGCCTGGACACCTGGGTGGAAGGGGCTGCCATGTTCATGATGTCAATCCCAGCAGCCATTATCAGAGGATCCTGTAGGAAAGCAGCTGCAGAAGCTCCCAGACACTCCTCTGACCTCTTTGACCCAGGCAGAGCAGAAGGACAACCAGGCAGCTTGGTCCTGGGATGAGTAGGACTCATTTATTATTATTAATACAACTACCAGGGTCTCTCTCCTTCTAGGTCAGCTGGCAGAAGGGTAGACCCTTCCTTTATAGAAAGTATGGTTCCAGAAGTATTATCTGATGCAGATGCCTGGATCCAAACAACAAAATTTACTGGCACTTGAAAAGACATCAGATTGACAATGAAAAATTTCATTGTCTCCAGCTGTGTTTGTGTTATTTGAGTATGTTTGTTTTGGTTTTGTTTTGGTAATTCTTTTCCTTTGGGTGTTGGATCCAACTTTTCAGAGTATATTTTGGTTGCCTTTCAAATCCTTTCATTTCCTATTAGATATTTCAAAAGAAAAGGGGAAACACTTTGTAAGCTTACAGTCCTTACAAGTTGCCTTATTGACAAGATTCCTTGACCGCTCATTACCTAATGAGCTACTCTCAGGCTAGTGATTTCTACAAATACAAATTTGTGTGACATTCCCTGAACATATTTTCTTTTTTATAAAAACAGACTTCTATTGCTATTATTTTTTACTAGAGAGAGAGAGAGAGAGTGAAAGAGAGAATCAATTTTTATTTAGTTTTTCATGTGGTTTTTGTTGCTCTAACACTTCATTGTGTACCTGGTGCTGGGGTAAGAACCTGCACGCTTTCACATGCCAGGCAAGTACCATAGCCACAGAGCCACTGCTCCAGGCCCTATTGTAATTATTGAAACCATTTTTCATCATTGTCATCAGAAACACACATCTCCTCCTGCACAAAGTGTATTTGTTGAAATGCTGATGTTAATCGTTTACAGGGTACAGGGACTACAGCTGGTGCTCTTGGGTAGGATCACACTTTCTGCTATGTACTCCCACAGTGTTCTGCAGAACTCCTTTGCAGAAACTGGGACAGTGGCAATTGATTATTCATGTGACTTTTGCTAACTGAGCCCTGTATAAAGTGCATTGCAAATGTTATATAATGTAATCTTAACAATGACCTTATAAGTGCTACACCTTTGTTAAGTCAGTGTTGTAGAAACAGAAGATGCATATGGAAGATGTTAAAAAGTTTGTTCAGTGGTTCATAATGTACAGTGGGTAGCACCCTGATCAAGTAAGGACTATGTGACCTCAGGGGATGTTGTCTTAATAACTATTGAAAACTGACTTCCAGTTGATAAGCCAGTGCCGGATTACTTTTCCCATGGCTTTTCTAATTACTCTTTCCACATCTTGGGATAAAATCTCTACAATTACGAAATAGCTGCACTATACAGATTTCAAAAGAATATAAGCCACAATATATAGGAGCAAGTAGCACAAAGCTTGGTGGGGGGTATGGGTGGTAGGTATGTAAATATAGCTTGTTTAATGTTTGTGAAATGTTAGAAGTCACAGTGGCCAAAGTTTTGAACAGACATAAGAGGCAGAAGAGTTGATTAAGTAGAATTCAAGAAACTTCAGCTGTATTTCAAAGGAAATGTGACTGTGGATCCATTAGTAAGAAGGCAATTCAACTTTAATCTTTAGATCTAGTAACCAGGACTGAAAAGTATTGGTGCTGATGTTGTAGTAATTTATGTGGTAGGTGCCACAGATTAGCAAGTGTTTTCTATATTATGTCTATAAATGGCTCTCCACCTCTTGATTTTCCCTTTGTTTCCTGTGTTCTAACCCAGATCAAACTCTTTCTTGATTTTCAGGAATTTGAGCCCCTCCACTTAAGACAGGTACTCTCTGGGAACAAGGTGGATAAATCCACTCAGGTAATCACAGGCTAACCCCCTTCAGTAGATATCTGCTCTTCCTGGGAGCCCACACCTCCTGCTTCTTTAAGGAACCGCACCACTCCCTTCCTTTGTTAATTTGGTGTTTGTCCATTCCAGTGACTCAGCACCTCCTTTGCAGAGGTGGATATAAAACAGCTCTCAGTTCTTCAAAGCATATTCTACTTTCATGGAAGAAATGGCTCATCAAGAGTTCTTGCTAGATCTGAGCAGGACCAGTCAGAGTACTCCAGATTTAAATAGTTACAGAGGGAGAGTGAAGCTTGCTTTCTACTATAGTATAGAAATTGAGAGTGCTTTAGGCTGGAGTTCCAGGAACCATTTTAACTCAACCACAAGGAGGATGCTGACTCCAATATGAATGAAAAAAGATAACATACAGAGAAAAGTGAAGTTGAAATGTTAGAAAGAAGCATTGTTTAAGCACACAGATTTAGTTTGCCTAAAGCTCCACGGTTATAGTATGAATCTGGAATCCCCCCCAAAGTATAATGTGGCTAAGATTTTGTCCCCAGTGAAGCACATTTCAGAGTTGGTACTCTTTGGGAAGTGATTAGATCATGAGGGCTTTGACTTCACCCATGGATGAATGGATTAATCCTTTGAGAGCTGAATGGACTACTGGAAGTTGCTCAGAAATTGTAAGAAAGGAGGGTATATTTAGAAAAAGTAGGTCACTAGGGGAATGCCCTTGGGCCCATATCTTGTCCCAGGTCTCTACCCTGTTCTCTCTCTCTATCGAGATATATGTCTATATAGATAGATAGATAGACAGATAGATCAATATATATATATATAGATAGATAGATAGATATAGATATAGATATATAGATATATAGATATACAGATATAGATATAGCTATAGATATAGATATATAGATATAGATATAGATAGATATAGATATAGATATAGATATAGATATAGATAGATATAGATATAGATATAGATAGATAATCTCTCCATTCTGGCTGCCATGTACTAAGCAGCTTTCCTCTGCCATGACTTTGTGCCATGATGCTCTGCTTCACCTTGCACCCAAAGCGATGGAGCCAACTGACCCTAGACAGAAACTTCTGAAACCATGAGCCAAAATAAGTCTTTTCTAAGTTGTTTTTGTCAGGATTTTGGTCTCAGCCATGAAAAGCTGGATAACACATATACCCATTCTTATACTTTTGCAGATATGGATATCAATTAATTCTCTGTGATGATTAAATTAATTTTATTCTCTGATACTTTAAAGATTCCTGATTAATATCAACCAAACTAAAATGGAATAACTGGGGTGAAGGGTTATTACCATTCCAAAACTATTATATTTTTGAACAATCACTTCTTCAATTATATTCCTGGATTTTAATAATTGTTCTGTCCAAACAGAAAAGTTCTAAGGTCCAGAAATTAGGATTAAAACTAGTTGTATTTGAATGTGTACACATACACACACACATGCACACACACAGAAACTCAAGTAAAACATTTAGTGTAAAGGTAAATGGATTATTTTATTTTAAGGTTTTAAAGAGATTTAAAATGTTAATGTAGGGCTGGAGAGGTGGCTCAGCGGTTTGGGCACTTGCCTGGCAAGCACTAGGACCCATGTTCAAACTCCAGCACCACGTACACAACTAAGTTTTGGAGCAACAAAGGCCGTGTGAAAAATTAAATAAAGTTGTTTCTCTCTTTCTTTGTCTCTCACACTGTCCCTCTCTCTTAAAAAAAAGGTTAATGTAATTTGATTCCAAACTATTTATTGTATTTTTATTTCCTGTAATCATATGCTACATTGAAATATTTAAACTAGTGAAATATGAGAAAAATATAATTACTATTACCATGAACATTAAGTTAACTATTTTTATAAAACAATAAATCTAGGTGTTTAAAATATAGGCATAAAAAGACAAATGTTAAATGTGAGGATAAAATCAAAGATACACAAAGATTAGATTTGGAATTTTTTAAAATTATACTTCCATTTTATTTTTTAAAGAACTTAAATGATAAAAATGAGAAGTGTAGAGGAGTCTATATGAATGTGGTCTGTAGAAAATACATACAGCTGTGGAAAACGCCCCAATCTTTTATCCTAAGCCTGGCAAACTAACATACACCGATACCATAGAGATATTTTGCTTTTTGCAGTCCTATCTCTCTCTCTTTCTGTGTGTGTATGTGTGTGTGTGTGTGTGTGTGTGTGTGTTATCCATTAGCTTCTCTTTCTGATCTAGACACATATGTATACAGATAAAATTTTATTTAATTTGTCTCATTTAGATTCATGATTATCAATACTTCTACATTTTAAAAAGTAACTGAGGCATGAAGAAGCCCCAAATCCTGCTGATAAAAATACTAATGTCAAATGTCAAATGTATACATACATACACACACACACACACACACACACACATATTAACATTCTGAATACACATGTATATCACAACATCTATAAATGGAATAACACAAAAATCTCTGTTTATATAGACAAAACAAGTATGGAGTTATAGTCTCTATATTCTCCATACTTTTCAAAGAAAATATTGAGTTTTATATTATTTTTTAAGAGAGATAGAAAGAGTTAAATTATTTTATTTTTTATGTGGTTTTGTTTTTTCTTCACTTAGCTGTGTATGTGGGGCTGGGCATCGAACCCAGGTCTTCACACACGTCAGGCAAAGGCTCTAATGCTGAGCCACCTCTTCAGTCCCTTGAGATTAATTTTCAATTAAAATAAACAGGTAATAAAATACTGGCTTTATTTAAATAAATATAGTTGTTAAATTTAAATAAATGTTTCATAATAGTAAAAGACATTACTAAAATATCTCAATACGATTTAATTAAAAAACCATGATAATGTTGAGGTTGAAATAATTATTTTTAACTCCATGTTACAAATTTAATCAAGCTTAAACCATATTAATTTACCTTGCTGTAAAAGACAAGGAGGAATATTATCCTCCTTCCAATTTTCTTAATTATATTGAAATTTTAAACATCTATTATTTTTAACATGTACTTTATCTTCAGTAATCGTTACTTTAAATTTGTTTAAAGTTGACTAAGTTCTCAATACCAGTCCTTTTCACATGCATTCTGTTCTTTTGTAGATTAGATTTCACTATCAAGATTCTTTCTATAATTGCTATATTATAATATAGCTGTTACTCAGCTGTAATTACTGGACATCTTGACTGGATATAAATCATTTGTAGTACTTTATTCAAAAGATAATGTGCATTGCCCCATAGTTTTCTTATATTCCATATTATTTTAGAGAAAATCTTAGGTTTCAATTTCTTTCTTTGTTGGAAACTTGCTTTTTCTTTCTAGGCAGTGATTTTTTTTTCTTTTTCTTTTTCTTTTAATATAAACATCCCCAAAAGGCTAGAGCTAAATCCAGGCTTGGGTGAAAAGTAGTCAGACTCATGTATTGGACCCATCAAGGACATAGCAACATATAATCTAGGGGAACATAGATATGTGTCAGGGGGAAGGTGGGGGATGGGAGAGAGATATAGAGAAATATAGGAAGACAATCAACAGTGTAGCATACTCTTTTACCCCCTGAGAAGTCAAATAATATTCATGCAATCACTTTTTTGTGGAAAATTCACAATCATATATATATATGTATATATCTATACATATATATGTATGGACACTTTTAATGCTATAGGGGCATAATATGGAAGAAGCAAGAGACAAGGGTGTGGACGAAGTGGGGGGTAACTATGTTTTAAGATAAAATGTATATCTCATTCTCACTGTATATGCATTTATGACTATATAACAATTCAACTCCTTAAGAAAAAAATGTTAAAAACAAAAGCACAAAACAGAACTTCTCCAAAGCATGACTTGATTTTGAACTTTTGGGTTTACATTCCCACCATTTATTAACAGAGTTATTTTGAAATGGAGAATCATGTTTATTTCAAGAACATACAGTTCTGCCATTACTAAACTAATGTTCTGATCACTTATTGTTAGGCACTTGTTCAGTTGTATTCTTTTTTTATTGTTTATTTTTTATTGATCAATAGTTCTTTTTATTTTAACTAACACAAAAATTACCCAGTAAAGTTTTGCATATTAATAAGGCATCAAATAATAATATTTTTACTCATGTATACATTGTGTAATGTTTAAATAAGCTTGAATATATATACTTTCACAAGCACTGATTATCATTTCTTTTTTACAAATGTTTATTAAGGAGTTGAGTTACTGGAAATCATAAATGCATAAAAAGTAACAATATGATATGCATTTGTTGTTAAACCAGAGTTACCCTCACATTGCCTATACCCCAGTCTTTAATTCTTCTATATTTTGCCCCTACAACCAATGTAAATGTTCATTTATTTTGAATTTTCCAGAATTAAATGATTGCATAAGTATTTTTAGACTTTTCAATGGGGTAAAGAGAATGTACATTGTTGATTGTCTCCCTACATCTTTCTCTATCCTCTCTCTCTCTCTCCCTCTCCCACCTCTGCCTTAGCCCTGACCCCTCTACATATCTATGGTTCCCCTAGACTGTGTGTTGCTGTGCCTATACTGGGTCTAATACATGAGTTTGGCAACCTTTCACTCAAGCCTAGATTTTTTTTCTAGCCTCCACAAATGAGGGAAAATATTTGACCCTTGAGTCTCTGGGTTTGGCTAACTTTGCTCAGCATGTTTTCTTCCATTGTCATCCATTTACCTTCAAAGACCACAATATCATTGTTTCTAATTGCTGAGGAGAACTCCATTTTATGTAGAAACCAGAGGTTTTGGCTTCATTCATCCAGTGCAGTTCATCTGGGTTAGTTCCATAATTTAGCTATTGTAAATTGAGCTGCTATGAATATAAATTTTTCTGTGTCATTGTAATGTGCTGATTCTACCTCCTCTGGGAAAATACACAGAAGACAGATGGCTGAAACATACAGTGGATCCATCCTTAAGATTTGAGGACTCTCCACACTGTTTTCAAAGTGTTATTCCAGTTGGCAGTTCCATCAACAGTATGCTTGTGTTCCTATCTCCCTTCAACCCCTAAAGCAATTGTTATTGTATATATTCTTCACCTTTGCCAATGTGACTGGACTGAGGTGAAATCTTAATATTGCTTTGATTTGCCTTTCTTTTACTACTAGTTATTTAGAATACTTTCTCATGTATCCATTAGCTTCCTGGATTTCCTCTGTTGGGAAGTTTCCATTTAGCTTTTTTGCCATTGATTGATTGGAATGTTTATATTTTTGTTATCCAGTTTTTTGAGTTCTTTGTAAATTTTTTTTTAATTTTATTTCTCTGTCTGAGGAATCACAGTCCATGATTATCTCACATTTGTATGTTCTCTCATGACAGTTTTGACCAATTCCTTGGCTGAGCAAAAGCTTTTTAGTTTAATGGAATCCCATCATTGGTTCTTGACTTTAATTTTTTCACTTTGGGAGTCTTGTTGAAAAAGTCTTTGCCTACTCCTATATTGTGGAGTGTTGGTCCTAATTTTTCTTCTAGAAAATGGATCAGTTCCTTGATCCATTTTGATGTGATTTTTTGTGTAAGATAAGAGGTAAGGATCTAATTTCAACTTCCTGCAAATGCCTGTCTAGATTGTCCATCAACATTTGTTGAATAGGCTGTCCTTCCTCCATGTTATATTTTGAAATGCTTTGTCAAATATATGACATTAAGATTTGTGGATTTGTCTGAATCTTCTATTGTATTCCATTGGTCTACATTCCTACTTTGATATGAGTACCATGCTGTTTTTGTTACTAAAGCTCTATTATAATTTTACATCTGGAATTGCAAAAACCACCTGTTTTGTTTTCTTGCTTCATAATGTTTTGGCTATTCTGGGTTGCTTGATGTTCCCAATATATTTGAGAATGGCTTTTTCTATATCTGTAAAGAATGACATTGGAATCTTCATGGAGATTACATTCAATCTGTACAGTGCTTTTGACAGAATGGCCATTTTAAATATATTGATTCTGCCTAACCAAAAACCTAGAAGCTCTTTCCATCTTCTCAGGTCTTATTCAAATTCTGTCTTCAATTATTGATAATTTTCAATGTAGAAGTCCTTTACTTCCCATGTTAGGTTAATTTCCAAGTATTTTATTACTTTTGAGGATATTGTAACTGGGCCTGATTTCTTCTTTTGCCCTGTTATTTTTAGCATGTAGGATAACTATTAGTTTATGGATGTTGACCTTGTAGCCTACTACTTTGCAAAAATCTGTTTATAAGCTCAAGAAGTTTTCTGTTGTAGTTTTTTGGATCTTCCAGGTCCAAATCATGTCATTAGCAAAAAGGGATAGCTTGCCTTCCTGTCTTCCTATTCTTTCACTTTGATTTCCCTCTCTTGCCTGTTTGCTCCAGCTAGGATCTCAAGGACTATATTGAACAAAAGTAGTGAGAGTGGGCAGCTTTGTCTTGTTCCTGAATTTAATGGAAATGCTTCCAGCTTTTCTCCATTTAGTATTATACTAGCTGAGAGTTTGGCAGAGATGACTTTTAAATAGTTAGGTTCCTTTGATCCCTATTTTATCTAAAGTTTTTAGTATAAATCAGTGGTGGGTTTTTATCAAAGGCCTTTGCTGCATCAATTGAGATGATCATATGATTTTTGTCCTTAATTCTTCTTAAGTGATGAATCACATTTAATGACTTGTGTATATTCAGTCAGCCTTGCATACCTGGAATGAAGCCCACTTGTTTGTGATGACTTATCTTCTTGATGTGTTTTTGAATGTGGTTTGCTAGAACTATATTAAGGAATTTTGTATTGATGCTCATCAGGGATTTTGGTCAGTAATTTTCTTTTTTTGATGTGTCTTTGCTGGGTTTTGGTATCAGAGTTGCGATTGCCTCATAAAAAGTGTTTACGATGGTCCTTTCCTTTTCAATTTCTTGGAATAACTTAATAAGGAGAGGTGTTATCTCCTCCACATAGGTGAAATAAAACTCATTAGGAATCCATCTGGTCCTGAGCTTTTCTTCTTTGGAAAGCTTTTAACTGTTACATGGATTTCAGTGCCTGCTACTGAGCTGTTTAGGATTTCAATATAATCCTGCATCAATTGGAAATGTTGTATGTGTCTAGAACTTTGTCCATAACTTCCAGGTTATCTTAACTGAGAGTATAGATTTAAAATGAGTTTGGATAATCTATTAGATTTCCTTGGGGTCAATGGTGATTGCTTCCTTTTCATGTGTCATTTATTGATTTGCTTCAATTCCTTCCTTCTTTTAGTGAGATTTACCAGGTGTCTATCACTTTATTTTTTTTTTGAAGACTCATCTCTTTATTTGTTTGATTCTTTTTATTGTTCTCTGTTCTCTATTTCATGGCTTACAACTCTGATCTTGATTATGTTGTCTTCTGGTGGCTTTGGGATTAGACTGTTCTTCCTTTTCTAGGCATTTGAGGTGAAATATAAACTTATTTATTTGTGATCTCTCCTGAATTTTTTTTCAAGATTTTTTTTAAGCTATAAGACAGTGAGTGAAAGAGAGAGAGGAGACAGACAGAGAGAATCAACTTTTATTGAGTTTTTCACATGGCTTTCGTTGCTCTGACACTTAGTTTTGTACATGGGTGCTGGGGTTTGAACCCATGTACTTGTGCCTGCCAGACAACCACTGTAACTCCAGACCCTCTCCTGATTTTTAAAGTACGCACTGAATGCTATAAATTTGGGTATTTTCCCAAAAGAGCTAGATTTGGAATACTACACAGACTCAGCTACATCAATGTTTATAGCAGCTTGATTTACAATAGCTAAACTATGGAACCAACCTATATGCCCCTCACTGGATGAGTGGATTCATAAACTGTGGTACATATATACAATGGAGTTCTACTCTGCTGTTAGAGGGAACAATATCATGGCATTTGCAGCCAAATGGATGGAGATGGAAAAAAATTATGCTGAGTGAAATATCCCAAACTCAAAGTTTTAAGGGCTGAATGTTTTCTCTTATTTGTGGAAGTTAAAGTAAAATATAAGACTGATTGATAGTTAGCTAAGCTCCAAAAAAAAACTCAACATAGGTGAATTTTCACATATGCAGAGGGAACCACAACTATGAAGCTGAGAGGAAAAGGGTGGGAGGCAGGGATGGAAGGGAGGGATGGAGGGGGCTTATCAATGCAACTGGGAACCCTTGACTCCCATGACAAGCCCAACTATACACAGGCGGGCATGACAGATCAGATCTACAACATGGGGTAAAGCAGAGGACATGACATGGGAGCAGAAGTAGTTGAAAGGGGAGATCCTGGACTAGGATTGGCCTTAATTTACTTTGTCAACAACATGTGTCTATGATGAATATGTAACAACATTTCTTTCCAATATGTAAGATTATGTTGAACGAATAAAAGAATAAATTAAAAAATGAATGCATTCATGATGTCCTGCAGGTTTCCATATGTTGTGTCATCATTCTCATTTGATTTCAAAAATTTCTTGTTTTCTCTCCTCATGTATTCTGGGATCCATTCTTCATTTAATAGGGTATTATTCAATCCCATGTATACTGTGTTTTCTGTTGTAATTTTTGCTGTTAATTGCTAGGGTCTTGGCATCATGCTCTGAAAGAACACATGGAATAATGTCTACTTTTGTATATTTACTGACATTTCCTTTGTCAACTAAAATATGACCTATTTTTGAGAAGGATCCATGTGCTGCTAAGAATAAGACATATTCGGCCAATTTATGGTGGAATATTTTATAGATATCTCTTACATGCATTTGATTTATGGAGTTGTTTAGGCTCATAATCTCTTTATTGTGTTTTGTTTTGACAATTTGTATATTGGTGACATAGAAGTATTAAAATCCCCCAGTATTATCATGCTGAGTTTAAGAAGTGGTTTTATATGCTGGAGTAATTTTTCCACATTCTTAGGAGTGTTTCGGTCAGAGAGTATATTTTTACTATGGTTATATCTTCCTCTTGTATTATCCCTTTACTAGTATAGCATATCGTGGTCTTCTTTATCTCTTCTGATTAATTTATGTTTGAAATCCACTTTGTCAGATATAAGAATTGCAATTCCAGGTTGCTTTCTTGGCCTGATTGCCTGGTAGATTTCTTTCAATCCTTTCACCCTCAATCTGTGTATATCATTGACTATAAGATGGGTCTCCAATAAGCAGAATATTGTTGAATTTTATTTTTGATTCAATCTGTTAATTTGTGTCTTTTAATTAATGCATTGACACTATTTATATTCCATTCTATAGTAGTTATATGGTTGTGGCTTATAGTCATCCTGTTTCATTAGTAAATTCTGTGCTGTCTTGATTGTCTATTGATGGAATGTATCTTTATTTAAATTCCTTTGTTTATGGGTTTTAAGGATTTTTGTATGTTCTTCTATATGGAGTTTATCTTTGAGGATTCTTTGTATTACTGGCTTTCTGTTCATGAATTCTGCAAGATTGATCTTATCATGAAATATTCTTATTTCCCCAATGAATTTGAAGCTGAGTTTTGCTGGGTATAGTGTTCTCAGCTGCATGATTTGGTCATTCAGACACTGAAAAAAATCTCCTTCCAGTATCTTCTTGTTTCTAGAGTCTGAGCTGAAAATTCAGAGGTGATCCTTATAAGTTTGACTCTGAAGGTGATTTGCCATTTCTCTCTTATACCTTCTAATGTTCTTTCCTTGATTTCCCTGTTGTAAATATTGAATATGATATGTCTTGGTGCACTTCTCATTTGGTCAGCCATATTGGATGTTCTGTATGCTTCCTGGATGAGCATTTCTGACTCTATTTTGGTATATATATATTTAACTGTTTCATTGAGAATTTTCCTTATACCATTTATTTGTATTTGTATTTCTTTCTGTATCACAGTTACTCTCAAATTAATCCTTATGATTTCATCTGAGACATTTTGAAAATTCTTATTGTGTTCTATGAGTTCTCTTTCCTTTTTGTAATCCATGCACTGCAGCTTACTCAGCCTATCCTCATTATCAGAAATTCTTTTTTCCAGAGCTGAGGTTGTGTTTTCTATAGAAGTTAGTATATTGCTAAATTTTGTCATTGTTGCCCTGATGAGATTGACTATAGATTTTAGGTTCATTTCTTCCTTTATCAGTATGTCTATTTCTTTGATAATAAAGTTTTTCATCTCTTGAGCTTCTGGTTTCTATAGAAGTTAGTCCATTATTAAATTCTTCCATTGTTGTTCTCATGTGATTGACTGAAGATTTTAGCACCACTACTTCCATTTTAATATGACTGTTTCTTTTTTAATAGGGTTTTTCATCTCTTGAGTTTCTCACTGAGTCCCTTCATTAGATCTTCCTTTAGCTCACTGCTCTTTTTGTAATGGGATCATTGATAATTTTTTCAAGATTTTCATCCTGCTTCTTGTCCATGTGCTCCTTGTTAGGAGAGTTGTGAGTTTGAGGTGAATCTTTTCTAGTTTGATTCCTCATCTTTGAAAAGCTTCTTCTGTATCTTTGAATTGGAGTTCCCTGTGTGAAAGCAAGATAAGTCTCTAGGTGCTTCTTCCTTGCAGATCAAAGGATTGGGTCAGATGCCATCTCTCTGATGAACACCTTCTTCCAGAAAGATGCTTCTTCCTGAAGCCTCATTTTGTTACAACTTTTGCATCTAGGTTCCAGGACTCAGATTTAAAAACTGGTGGGGTTGTTGGGCAGCTACTATGTTGAAGACAAGTAGTAAGGGTGTGTTGCTGGGTTCTAGGGACCTGGAGTTGTGAGGTAGGCCAGCAGACTAGCCTATGTTCTGTGCTGGGACCTGGTATCCTTTTGGCATGGGTGGACCCAATATATCTGGACCCAGCAGGTGTGTGTGGTGGCTGGGCTGTGTCTGAATGCTGTGTCTTTGAGGGTGTCCCTTGTGCTTGCCATGGTGGGGCCAGAGTCCTGGGTATGCGTGGCTTGGGGTCCAGGTGCAGGCTTCTTCTTGCTCCTTAATGAGCACTGTGTTCTGTCAATGATTTCCCTCTAAATACACCTTGCAGCAATGGAGCTGTCCTGGAGTTTTTCATCCCATAATAGAGCCAAATGAGAAGAAACCTTTCTACAGTTCGCCATATTAGAAAATCTCATTTTTCCTTACAGTAAAAACTTTCCAAATTCTTTCTTCTAGCTTATTCAGATATCCAACGCACTGTTGTTATCTGTAGTTGCCCTGCAGTGTAACTGCACACCAGAACTCCTTGCTCCCATCCATCTGTATCTTAGTATACAGTGACCTTGCTCCCTCAACCATCCCCCAGTTTCCCCAGCCTCTCTGGAAAACACTGTTCCAGTCTTAACTTTTGTAGAATCAAATGTGATAGATTAGGCATCTGAGTAAGATCATGCACTCTTTGTCTTTCTGTGCCCAAAGAGTTATATTCTTTAAATACCAATGTAATTTTAGTTTTGTTAGAATCTATGACATTATTTTAAAGTGCCAACCTTCATTTAACTCCTTTTTAGATTTTCTCTAGAAACCTCATATAATTTCATCATCAATGACACCACCAAGTAAAAGCTGCATCACCATTTCTTCTATAGCTAAAAAATTTCTCTGAATGGAATAGGCTAGTTACCAGCTAACCCAGAAACCTCTTCCTCCATGTCTTCTAACTCTTACTCTCATTTTTCTTCCACTAAAACAGCTTCTTCCATTTTAACACATATAGAAGTAGAGTTTAGAGCTGGAGACCTAGGCTCACAAGAGCAAAATAACAAAAGCTCTGAATTTCTTTTAAACAATGCAATTATTTTTTTTTACCTGTTAACCACTAATACAGGATTATTTTAAATGAACTATATGTAACCTAAAATTGACATCGTCTCTGCTCCAGATGATGGCAGCCAGAGTATTTATGACCTATTAATTTTCTTCCTTTCATTTGTGGAAAAAAACTGAACTAATGGTCTATTGATTCTATGGCATGCCCAGCATTCAGAATACCCTGTTACATTATAATCACCCATTCATTATCTGGTATCTTACACCATGAGTGATGGAAATTCCATGATCTTTTAAATAGCAGGTTTACTTTGACCATAAATAAATTCTCTTCACTAAGTGTAGTTTCCATTTTGTTCATAAATATTAGAAAGCAATAGTTATAATAGATATTAGGATCAGTTAAGAATGAAATCCACATCAAAAGAAAACTATAATTTTGAGTGCAGCCTATCTCCAAAGGGTGTCTAGAAAAAATTTTAGCACCAAAATATTTCATTAGAGGTTGAGAATAAGGCCTCATGTCCCAGCTCCCATGAAAATAACATAGCGAGATTTATCATGTTAATTAACCTCTCAAGTCTCAATTTCATAATCACTCAGACATGCAAAGTAGACACAAAATGTAGCCTCTAACTGGGAAGATATAAATTTCAAACTGATACTTTTATTACTTAAAGGAAGGTGAAAATAATGGACATTGGGGTACAAGTGCCAGCATCTGCCACAGAGAGTGTTCTTTTATAAGAAGACAAATATCAAACCTATAAATGTAAATATTTTAAGGTGCCTTTTAGTGAACACTTTCTTCTTTAGAATTTAAATTTTCAAAAAAATAATAACATTTTTAAGTTACCACTTCACAAATATAACACTCTGATTTTAAAAATTTTTTTTTACTTTTGAACAACCATACAAGTTTTTAACATAATAATATAATATGTGAATAGATTCTGGATATTACAATTACCCCCAGGAGTGCCCCCCCAATTACCCAACCTTATCCCTCCCTTCCCCTTCCCACAATATCTCTAAAAAAGGATTATGTTGTATAGCATTACATCTTATCTGGATTTAACACATGATAATAGACCAACTTTCTCACTGGCCAGGGTCTAGTCCCAACCTCCACAGATGAGTGGAGACAATCGACCATTAGTTCTCTGGGTTAAGCTGATTTTACTCAGCATGATTTCTTCCATAGCCATCCATTTACCTTCAAAG